>CAKNWW010311272.1:0-10053 GCA_932074435.1 Andricus kollari | reverse complement strand
TTACCTTATTTAGACACGAAAAATTAATTTTGTTGAGAAATAAAGAACAATATATCACTTTTAGATAATTTCTTGTAATTCAAATTCAAAAAAATGACTTTGATATCGACATACTTCATATATATTTTTGTTGTAAGATATTTAAAATAGATCCTTCCCAACGTATATTAGATATTTCATGGCCAAACATCCGACGAAATTGCTGTACCTCTAAGAAAATATAGAGAAAGTCGATTTTTTTCGATATTTTGAAATTTCAAGGCCACTTAGGTAGGGTAAAAACTATTTGAATCATTTTTTAATATGTATGTACACATCTTCTTGCTTCGAACTATTTTTTCTGATAATTTATATACCGAAAATTAATTTTATTGTCAAATAAAGAGCAATATATCATTTTTAACCCAAGAACAACAACCTATGAGTGGAATCCCACCCAAGCTCTGATTACTTAAAGTTGCGCATGCGTGAATATTTCTTATCACCTTCTCCTTCCCAGTTCCCTCAAATCCAGTCTTGTTCACTTAAATAAGTATACTATTTGCAGGGCCGCCTTTAGCGTTGTGGGGGCCCAAAGGCTGGTTAAAATGTGGGGCCCTTTGGCCAACTCAAGAAGTGTAATTTCTCGCTGGCTTCTAAGAGAAAAACGTCATCGAAGTAGGAGCCCATGCAGAAGTGTGTGCATGTCCCAGCGATTTTGATTGACCGACCATGGCCCCACTGGCCCCGTACTCAACGCAGCCCTGAATATTTGAATTCTACTTTTTATAACGCGCACATTCTGGATTTCTCCAGAATAGAGTCAGATTGCATTCGTACTTATCTCGGACTAAGATATAGTTAAGACAAATTATATTATTTTTTACATATATATTCACCAATAGAATTGAGGAGAGCAGCCAAGAATAAGACCAAAGTATAAACGATACTCATTTTTTCCAAGTAGTGGGAAAACTAATTAATTATTTGAAGAATAATTTGGTTAGTAGTGTAACTAATGAATAACATGATGCTTTATCAGGGTAAATATACCTTAAGGTCATTTTTATACTAGTCATAGGAAAGCGTGAGTGAGAGCGAGACGCTAGCAGATGTCGCATAAGAGCTTATCGTTCGCAATTATGAATATGACTAATATGAATGTAGGCTTACTGTATATACTATATTCGTCATCTCACAAGTTATGGGTGCCAAAGTTGTCTTCTCGAGATATTTATATTTGATAATTAAGTTTCAAGGAGAAAAATTTAGTTACAAAATTCCCTTAAACAGATATCAGAATTTATATCATATTTCATGCCGCCGTAGGATACTGTTTATGAAAATTGTTCAAACTATATTTTTCACTACGAAACGATTGCAGATATAAAATTGTTGCAAAAATAATTATTGATATCATTGTTGGCCCTCGGTTATTCTCTATTTTTTCAGATTTCTCAAATTAGGATAGAGATTGAAAAAATGGTTTATAACTTTACAAAAAAAAATTATTATCCAGCAGGCCTTCCTCTTTAAGGATCAGTGAAGAGAGAGTGGAAATCTTTCTTCTTAATAGCAGTAAAAATTTATTACAAGCATCGGTTATTAAGCTAAAACTAATTTATATTTTGAAAATGATGTCCTACATAAAGATTTTAAATCACTCTAAAGAGATTTTAAACAATTTCATGAGATTTCCTGGAAAGCGTACGCCAGATGTCGAGACTGCAGCATTAACGAGAGATTGAAGCCTTCAGAACTATAATATTACATGTTCACGTAACTACCGTTTACCGAAAATGACCAAAAATTTCCAAAATTTTCGGTAATTTTACCATAAATTTGCTGAAAATTTGTTTGTATTGTTTTTTAAATCGAAAATTGCCTGCATTTGTTACAAAAAATATTGTGTGTATCAGGTGCTGAAAGTAGGCAGTTTTAAATCTTTGTGAAGTTTACAGTACTTGCCATCGGATCATCTTCGAGTCGTTTTCGGCTCGCCTCTAACTTGCCTTCGATTCTCCTACAACTGCCCTTCGAATCGCTTCTGTCATCCCTATTATGCGCTGTAGTTGTTTCGTATTTTTAGGTTTAGAAAATTCTGAAATTGGTTGTATTTTTTCATCGTCCACTCGTAGTACTTTGCCTGGACAAACCCCCCAAAATTGAGAGTTACCATTCGAGGTAAACTACTATGAAATTTATTATAAATGGTGTTAGTGCGCTCAAATTCGGAATAGCAGATGTTCTGATCGGCTATTCGACGACAGGTGCATGCTCAAAGTTCGCCTTGCCGAGGAACGCGCGCGACTCGAACGTGAATCGACTTTCGTGCGCCTGAAGTGAATACGAATATACGAGCCAATAAGTGCTGGGAAACAAATCTGCTAAATGGAGGGTGATCCTGGATATGTACAAAATTTACTCATGCTTGAAAGCAACTATTCCATGATTTAAGTTACCGTGAATGCTCCGTGAATGTGACTGTTTCGAATCATTGTTTTTAACTACGATACATAACAACATTAAAGGATTATATTTCATCTGGCGAGATCTGGCGCATCTCTCAATGGTTTATGTACGAAAAAGTATAAGGAATCAAATAGCGCGATCGGGACTTCCACTTCTTTCCCCCCTTTTTTGCAAGGAGGCATCAATTAAACTCGCTCGCACGCCGACTAGGCCCGAACGCAGTCCTGCGCTCAAGCCTAGTCAGCATGTGTGACTAATCGATAGAAAGCCATTTTGAATTTTGATTTGCAAAATCATTTTCGTGACCAGCGACCTCGAAAACCCCCGCATCATTGATTTAGCGTCGAACTCTACTTATTTAGTGAGTTTGGTTGTAGGACGGACGAGGAGCCCATGGAGAGCTCCCCTGGCGCCAAGCTATAAAGCATATTGTGCCACAACTTTACTTATTCGCTGTCAGCAGTTGACCCTAGACCTCTTGACGAAAATGGGCCCCGAGGGACTGTTGCTTGAGCTCCTGCACTCTGTCGTAGGGCTATACCCCATTTTGTGCATATGGTAGTTTAAGTGGCTGTGCCTAGTTAGGATCTATACCACAGTCCTTATACTTTTCTTGGGTAACCCCAGGATTTCCCTGGCTCTGTCCATCCTATCGGTATAGCCGCAAGCCTCCCTTTGAGTTCCTCTTTATACGAGTCTCAAAGTGTATTTCTGAGGTTTCTGATTTTGGAAACCACCGGTTTTCCTAGGGTTGATCGAAGCACAATATATTTGTAGTCCGAGAGAGACTTCTCATCAGAGACTCTCCAGTCCACTACCCTGCTCCTCAGTGCACCCGAACATCGAGTCAAATCGAGAACCTCACTCCTTTCTTTAGTCTGGAATGTGAGAGTATCACCCCGATTCAGAATCTCCTGCTCTGTGCCCGCTATATATTCAATTAAATCTCTCCCTCTGTCGTTGATGTTTGTGCTTTCTCACACCGTGCGGTAAGAGTTTGCATCACAGCCCAATAACAGAGGGGTTTTATTCTCTTGACAGTGCCGAATTAGAGCCTCCACCTCTCTAAGAGGCGGAGATCCCCGGCATCGCCCGGGAAGTAAGTTAAAGCGATAAAAACCTTTCTCCGCTACAACCCCTGAGTCCCGCCTCAATAACGGCGAGATCTGTAGAGCAGAATTTAGGCACCAAGATCGCATCCATACCCTTGACGTCTATGCATGCCCTTGGCGTTTTTTCGAGTGGCCCCATATATATGGAGTCACACCCTGACAAGTCACAAATCCTTTTCCTGCATAACCAGGGTTGTTAAATTAGAGCGAGTCCTGTCTGCACCACAGACATGCGTCTGGCTAGCACCGCCGAGGCGCCTTGCTGTGGTGCAAATTAATGTGCATCATGGAGATTCCCGTCTCAGCCATTGACAGGCTAATTTGGGGCACCTCTGGGCGCTTCTCGTCCCCCTGCGAAGCCCACTTGCGTCACTTGGAAGGCAACCCTACCCATCCCTAGATACGGTCTGTAGTCAAGAGCTGCAAGGGCTCTGATCGAGGATTCACGAAGACTAATGACTAGAATCCAGACTCTCCCCTTGGGCCTGGAACGCTACCTGTCAGAATAAAGCTTCCATGAATCAGTTCGAAGAGACGGGTTCTGAAAGCTCAGGCGCCCCAGAACGGTTGTCGGATTCTCGGATGTGCCGGGAATCAGTACGGTCGCTCTACGGTACCTCTGCAGACATTCCGTCCCTTTGACTTCCAGGTTTAGGCCATCTTTAAGTCTAAACGTTGGCAGTTTTCCAACTATCCAGTCTCACGAACAGATACCCGTGGCATCCACTACGATGGCACCCGACCTGACGAACATATCACTGAATCTGGGGGCCCACCCCTAGCGGGGTAATGCGTCAATCCCTCGAGAGATTTCATCCCTCATCCTGTCCAACTCCTCGAGAGTTAGACAGTTTTCAGGATGACTCGACGCAACAACAACCCTCACCAAGGGGTTGCTAGCCATCTGCAAGAAATTAAGGCTCTATGTTTCTAGAGTCTGCTGCCGTTTCAACTTCCTGTTTGGTGAAGTTTCTCTGGATCCCTTCTTCCTCTTGCCAATAGGATTAGCCTAAGGAGTTGCTCCAGGTAAATTTTCCGCAGCCACTTCCCCCTGTGTGGTGCCTTGGCTGCTGTTTGCGAGACGCGCACTGCGGTCTCTCTTTTTTTGTGCCCCGCTACGTTGCCTCCTCCTCACGGAGAGTTCCGTTAGCTGCACTTCTACGGCTTCGACAAGATTATCTAGACCGTTATCTTCAGTTCGCACCGCCTCTGGTGGGTTGCCCCCTAAGGAGCCTCCCACTTTTGGCGGTGGGTTAGAGGAGGGTCCGAAAACGAGCCCCTTATTGGGTTTGGTTTGTTTTGGTTTTTGAGGATTCATTTGAGTTCCACGAGAAGCTAGAGAAATAAGAAACAATCCCTGCAGAGCCCCGCTTGCAGGAGGCGGGTCTGCATACTATGGGATTCGACCTGGTGTCCCAAAGTCTCCGTTAAGAAACCTCCTTTGGGACCCGCCGGGGTGTTCAAGGATTTTTTGACCCTGGTGCCATTCAGCTCTCAACACGGCGATCACATCGCAGCTTAGGAGCATGAGAACTCGCGCCCTCGGTATGCCAGGAGGCTTTGCCATCACCTCCTGGAAGGATCGCTCCCTAGTTTAAGTCCCACCGACTAGTGTCCGTCAGTTCCCCAGGGTAGTCACACCTCCAGTGCAGCCCCTCAGGTTCACCTATTCCAGATCTACAGTCTAATGAGACCCGTCAGCCCTCCCAGCAGCTACACGGTCCCGCGATCCCTAGCGATAGAGCGTCGAACACAAATTTTGTAATAAAAAAGTTAGTCATTTTGAACCCTTCATCTTGAATTTTGATTTTTTTTTAGTTCATTTTACTGATCAGCCTTCTTCAGGGACTGTGAATACTGTAATTGGGTTTCAACTTTCATCTAATAAAATTTGTAAATAAGCTAATTTTAAATTGATTTAAAATGAATTTTTCTGTCATGAATCTTTCTAAATTCTAAACAGGATCTTTAATCTTTCCCTGGTTCTTTTATCATAACTATAGGGTTTTACCAGTAAAAACAAAAGGGATATATAATTTTCGGTTTCACACATTTTGGATTTTATTCCCGTTATTCAGTTTTTGGGGGATTTTGTTTGCTATTATTATTTCCTGAATTATTTTCTGGTTCTTTGTGCTGGGGATTCTATCATTGGGTTATTTCGACCTAAGTTGATCCTAGTATAATTTGATTAAAGATTAGTAACATTTGGTTGGCTGAATAACAGTTCTCCAAGAATTTTGATTTATTGAACACCAATCTTCAGCATCTTCGATTAATAACGCGCCCAAAATTTAAAAAATATCTCGATCATTTATTTTAAAACCACTTTTAATTCATTTTAAAACTTCAAAGAAATGCGCGGGACGCTTCTTTATTATTACGGAATTTAATTAGTCAATTGCTCATAATCTGAAAAGGCGTTTGTATCACGATGAATCAAAAATAAGTAGCTGGAATTGTTTGGTTATTTATGTGGGTACCGGATTCATGGTCTGCATCTGTATTATTTATGTGATGTCTAGAACGTCCGTTTGACCTGTCGCCTGTTGTCGTAAGTCTCCGTGATCCTTTTTGATTTGAGTTATTTCTATCCTGTAATGGTTCAGTGTCATCGGTATCTTGTAATTTTAAGTTGTTAATTACTTTTTTACTACGGTTTTCCACATTATTATGCGATATCTTTTATTTTTCCTGTAAATAGGTTTTATTATTTCGCTTCTGTATTCGAAAGAGCTATGAGCTGACGGGTCTAAACTGAGCCTCAGGTTATTTCCCCCTTCTTCGTTTTCTTTTAAAAAATGTTCCTCTGTTGGTTCATAACTTCATTGTATTCCGCGCTATCTAATAGTTCGCCTGGTTCCAATAGAAATTGGGTGTGACTCTGCAAAACAGATTTCCATTCAAAATTGGCATGAGAGGAAAGACTTTCACAGTTAAAGGATTGTCGTTTCAAATGCTATCCTTTAACTGTGAAAGGATTTTCTTTGATCTTGAAGTGAAATCTATTGTCGGACCAAAGAAAGAATAATTTGTACGTTGTACAATTCGATCTAGATTTCAGCGTTAAAAAATTTAAAGATACAACTTTGTGTGCGCTACAAATTTTTCATACGTCAAAGGCGTAAAAAGCAATGAAAAGTGAGGTTATGCAGATCTAAAATTGTTTTTTCAGTACACGTGCCTTCCAAACTTTTTGTGTAACAAACCTGGGATTGCTAATTTTTTGAAGAAATCCATTCTCAACATCATTTCGCACGTTTTTTACTTACTTTATCAATTAATAAATAAATCGTGTGCTAAAAAATATTCACTCATGCGCAGGCGCACTTTTTCCTCTAGCCAAACAAGTGAAATCCTTTGATAGGTAAGGGAATTCTTTTCAAAGTAAAAAGAAATCGTTTATAAGTAAAACTACTTTTCTTTTGCATTTATCGGATAAGTCTGTGAACAGTGAAACGATTCTATTGATGGACAAAAGAAATCGTGTTAATTTCAAAGGATGCATTCTGAAAGGAACGTAATTTTACTGTTAATAAACTTTTTCTTAGAGTGTATGGGGAATTTTGCAATATTGTTTTTTTATCAGATTAAAAACATGGCTGAATCATAGTCCTAGTGGACCTATATTAATTCACCAAACCATTTGTCTATTTATCAACTGGTTGTCATTAAACAGGGGCCTGAAGTTTGCACTTTTTTATATGTTTTTCTTATACGTTTAAATTATTGATAATTCGCATACAAAATTTTTGAAATCAAAAGCTTAAAGTTTAATTTCAAAATTCAAGAATTCCACTTTTAGTGCTTCAATTTTTAGTTTATTTTTTATTGCTTTAAATGGAAAAATGTTTAGCTTCAGAGTTCAAATTTTTTACTTTTATTGACCGTGAAAAATGTTTCAAACCCGAGAAAATCCCGGGAATTTTTTTCTTCTATTAAAATGGGCACCCTGTTATATGTACGTACATACTCATATTCAGTACTTTGTTAAAGTTTCATTTTCGAGCACAAACAATTTGACGTTCATTATGATATTATAAAACCAAAATGGCAAAAATACAAAGAAAAAATTTTTTGGGACAAAACTCCAACAGGAATAGTTCAAACGACCCTGATTGTTTACGGTTTAGAGAGTCCCGATTTATCACAGAGGCCATTGAGGGTACCCCCGACACGGTTGATAAAGCGGAACTGCAGTGTAGGTCGCCAGTTCGTGGAGGGTGCTGACGAATAGTGGGAAGGTCCATGGTGAAGCAGGGCTCCGTAGGAATTCAGAATGGACCTGATAAGGGCCGAAGGAGAAGCAGGATTCCTTCCTCCAGGAAGCGACTTTAGGATCGGGACCAAAGCCAACAGGTTGAATACTTTGTGTTGAGGGCACTCAGACGTGCGCGACACTTTACGTGACAGAACGATGACGATGGGATGCACTGTCGCTCGGGTCTTCAGGACCCCTCGGGGGATTCCGCCTATACCATTTTATTACAGACTTTTCGACTTGCTATTTTAATGAGAGTTACACCTAAAAATTGATTTTACTACTGTCAACTAGGGTAAGTATGCATAATATCGTGGCAAATATGGATCAACGTTTACGCTCACCTCCTCTGCGAATTTCCATTCGTTTGTTATAAGACTTGCTGTGCACCCCACAAAAAATATTTTTAGGCTATACAGAAAACCGCATTATGAAAAAGTAACTTTCTACGAAGTAATGCCCTTGGCCCATACTTACTTGTCCACCAATATTATCTTTACGTTTTATTTTTTTAATTGAACTAGTGATATAAGAGCTGTACCCAGCTGAAAATTCCTGTACAGGAAACTGCACAGGAACCTGTAAAGGTAATCTTGACGGTTCCTGTGCAGGAATTTGGCGAAGGAAACTGTACATGATCCTGCAAAGGAACCTGCACTGACAAAGGAACCTTTGAATGATCCTGTACGGCTACCTGTATAGGTTCCATTGCGAAGAAAATTGAGGCGCAGGTTCCTGTACAGAAACGTGTATAGAATACCTCACAGAAAGACATCAAAGGAACCTGTGGGAGGATCCTGCACAAAAACACGTATAGGGTCCTTTGCAGAAAGCCATCGCGAAAACTCTTGTCGCTTACAGCTATAAAGTTGCCTTCCTTTTATTCCTTTGAAGATCCAACTCAACATCGAGAGGGCCATGCAACTGGCGAACCCTCGCGGATTAGTCCCTACGCAGGTTCATGTATAGTATCCTGAACATGTTCCTCTACGTGAACCGACACCTCAATTCTCTCTGTGAAGGAACCTGTACAGGGTCATTCAAAGGTTACCTTGAACCTTCGCCAAATGCCTGCACAGGAACCGTCAAGATTACCTGTACAGGTTCGTGTGCAGTTTCCTGTACAGGAACATGTGCAGGATCCTCCGAGGTTCCTATACAGGAATTTTCAGCTGGGTAGAAGATCATAGTAATAAATCCCAAATGTCAAAATCTACATCTAAGTAATTGATAAATAAGAAGCCTGGCAGAAGGAGAACTGGAAGAAGTCATTTGGACTGAGAACGCAATTCTGCAAGAAGAAGTGAAGGGTAACATTTTTCTTAAGTGCAGTCTATTATTTTGGTATATCATAAACTTCTCGTGGAAACACTCCGAGTCAAGGCTGATGACATCAATGGAAGATTGCCCTGGGAAACTTTACGAAAGCTTAACCAACAATAATCAGGGAACATTATTCGGGAAGGTTGTTGCAAAAGATTCATGTAAGATGCGCTTTTGCGCATTCTATCAGCAAAAAAGTGAAAAACGATTTTCTAGGTCCTACTACAAGAAACTATTTTTTTCTTAACTTTATAACCTATGCAATAGCATAGGTTGTCCGACGAATGTTTTTTACATTCTCATCGGAGAATGTATTCGATTTGTGTAAAATGTGTAAAAAAAAATAAAAAATTCCATTTTGCGGTTTAAGATAAGAAAAAGACGAATCGACAAAAATTGTGCGTTAAAAAAAAAACTAAAAATCTGTTAATAATCACTTTTTGATAGGGGGAACAACATTAGAAAGTAAAAAATTTAATTTTTGGACAAACGACACAAAGGATGAAAATAATGAAATAACCAAAGTTGCTAATCCAAAAAAGAGCTACAAATTTGTCATTAATAATTTTTTGACAGGACGCATAGTTTTTATTTTAATCATAAAAAATAACATTATAAATAATAAAATAAAATTTTTTAGAAAACGGCACAAGGCACGAAAAAAAACTAATAAACAAAAGTTATTCACCAAAAAGGATCTCAAAATTTGTTATTGGTAATTTTTAGATAGAACAAATACCCTCGATTTTTGGAATCAGCGGACAATTCTACGTAAGAACGGCATACGGGCCTACCCCTGGTTCCTAGAGTAGAATATTGGCACAACTATGAAATAGGTTTATTAAAACACTAATTCTGAAACCATCCTCATCGCCGGGTCAACCCAGAGAATACAGTGTTTCCTAT
>CAKNWW010311269.1:0-11324 GCA_932074435.1 Andricus kollari | reverse complement strand
GACGGTGTGTCGTGGACAGCGAACTCAAGGCCATTCGTCGGGTCACAGCAGAGGCCATCGGCGGATCCGATCGCAGCGGAAGCTGAATGGTATATCGGCCATCGGGAGCGCGGACATGAGTATCATAAACAGCCGCTCGCAGGTCTCATCCTCAGGTTTCATTTTGGGACTATTATTAGAAAATTCGAAAAGCGTCCAAAAACGCTGCAAAGCCTTCTGCAAGTAATTATCATGAACACAATGCCCAGCCGTGAGAAATGCTCGTGATGGGGGGTCCGCCCGCCGTGGCAGGACGGAGTGAGTCGATCCAGAAATAATCCACCCCAAAGCAGTATCCTGGGCAATCGACGGTGAAGGTGGGAAATTGCGCAAGCCAGGTCGCAGAATCCGACCATACACATCTGACCCCAAGACGACATCGACTGACTCGGGTTTGTAGAAGTGAGAATCCGATAAGCAAAGATCATCAAATCGGCTTAAGTCGAGGTCAGTGCTCAGCTGTGAGGGGGAGTTTAATGTAGGGCGAGGAAGGATTAAGGCCTTAGTCTCAAGATGAAATGAGGGATTACTAATTGAGCGTAGTGACAGATTTACAATAGCACGGGCTGTACCGGCGGGTGACGTACCCCTTCCCGGTAATGGAATATTTACGCGGTGTTTGCGTAATTGGAGTAATTGCACGGGGGATTCCTTAACAAAGGAGGCCTCAGAGCCTTGATCGACTAGGGCGCGAAAACGGACCTGGGTACCCGTAGAACCTATCAGCATAATCTGGGCTGTCGCGAGAAATACCAGTTGTCATGTGTCAGAAAAACCTGTAGTCAACGCGGATACATTGTTGGAGGGAGCAGGTTGTTTCTGTCCACTTACGTGGCCAGACACCTCTTCTTTTTTTTTTTGATAGTTCGTTGTCTGCCCAGTGCGAGCGGTGTGTAATGACGAGTGGTGCTTGTCGCGGCATGTTCTACACCTATACTTCGATTTGCATTTTTGAAATTTATAAGACCCCAAGCAATTAAAACACAGGCATAGGCGACGCGCCTCATTGCGACGTTAAATAGGGGATTTGGATAAAAAGGCTGAGCAATTTCCGATGTAATAGTCCTCGGAACAGAGTGAACACTTCTGAGCAGATGCGCGGGCATTTCTCACACCTGAACCAGTGCTCGCATGAAATGTCCGTTTCGAAGCACTATTTCATTTGACATAAGATTCTCAACTATATGCTGGACCTTTATTAGCCTTCGTCTCGGCAGCAATCATATATATATATTTTGGGAAATGTTGCATCGGAGAGGGTTCCACTGCAGGTGCGGCCGCCGTTGCAACGATTTGTCGGTCCTTCATGCTAAGATGTGTTTCCCAGAGCCTTCTAGATTAGGGATCTAAACGACTCGCTAAAATGTGCACAAGCCAAACGTCCCAATGTTGCACCGGCATACCGCGGTTAGTCAATGCGCGCATAATGTGCTGTGCTTCACCACTAAAGGTTCGCAATTCGACCGCGGATTTGCGTTTAATGTGTGGGAGATCCATCAAGGCAGTAAGATGCATGCTAACGATTGATCGAGGGTTAGAGAATCGAGTCTTCATAGCCTGCCAAGTGGTTAAGTAATTCGCGTTTGCTGTTGTCACGTCTTTCACTAGATCAGCCGCGGTACCAGTGAGGCAAGATTTTAAATATTGTAGTTTTGTGAAGTTTGCTAATCGCGGGGCATCATGGACAAGGGACGTGAAGAGGCCACAGAAATCCTCCCAGTCCTCGTATCGGCCTGAAAAGGTTGGTAAGTCTAATTTTGGAAGCTTGGCAGGTCTGAGGTCTGAATCCGATACGTCCTCATCTGCATGTCTAATTAAACGACCACCAGCGCGCGATGAGGACGTTTCGATACGATTTGACACCCGTAACAGGTCACTCTGAGCGTTTTCATAACGCGTTTCTATCTGAGCGAAAACATCATCGGTCATATACGGATCTGCAGCTGCTTGTTCATGAACAACAATCTCGGCATGGGTCGCGCGAGCCTCGTCCCAAATTGTATCAAGCATACTGAGTCGTCTTTCAATAATTTTACAAGTGAGAGTTTCCGGAGCAGTTTTCCCAAAACGCGTGTGCATCCGATTGATCTCCGCTGATCGCGAACACTGCAAGGCCGTTAGTTTTTTCAGAGAGACAGGTGCCACTGTGCCACCTTTATTATTGCTACCCACAAAAGTAGATAAATGTCACAAAAGGATAGAGGGACCAGACTATTCTCTAAGAGAATTAGCAAGAATTCATACAATACACTAAACCAAGGGGTGATCCACACTCAATACATTTGACCTCAGTTCATTTCTATCAAATGCCTGAAAGAAAAACCCAAAAATCGCTTACACGAAAATTGTATGTTAAAAATAAACGACAATCAACCAACCGGCCTCTTGTGAAATAACCCGGTTATTTGTTCACAAATTCATAAGAGAATACTCAAATTAAGAACCATCTCCTTCCAATGCATGACTACTGATGGTTACAATAACCGCAAACTGACAATTAGTCACCAAAGCCCAACACACTCCACTCCTCACCCGGGGCACCAATATTTGAGTAATGATCAGGCACTTAATTTCTCGTGGAGCGTCTTGGGGTTCAAATAACCACAGCCAAATTTTTGTTGCAAAAGGAAAGAGTTTATTTTATGGCATAAAAAACCTCCACTCGGTGAGTGGAGGAAAAAGCCGAAAATTCAAAATGTAATCACAAGAGTATGTCAGACATTACCTCATCCATACAGTGGTAAACACAAATAATCCAACCTGAGACTCGTTGATAATAGTGGGATGACAAACAGTCCGCCATACAGTAATCCACTCAAAATCGATGCACATAATCTAAACATGAGACTCGTTCTTATGGTATTAATACACACAATTCAAACACGAGACTCGCTCCTATGACACACCAACGCCCACAATGGCAAACACACGTAATCCAAACATGAGACTCGTTCACACTGGCAAAACGGAACCTCCTCCGACAAAGGGTCAACTTGAACTCTCCTGAACTTTGAGGAAAAATAATAATTATATAAGTGAAAACAAATTCCTGATCCAATGACCTATAAAGTCTTGGGAAAAGGTTCCATTCTACCTGCTCGGCGCTGACCTTCGAGTTACGCGCAGAGTTTACAGTTTTATTTCAGGTGCAGCCCCTTTTCCGAGAATGAATAAACTAAAGAGACAATAACTAAGTCAAACTCCCCACAATTTCAGATGACGGTAAAAAGCAGCCAAACACCAAATATGACCCAAAAATAAAACAGCTACATTTTTACGTATTATTGTTTATTTGTAGCATTTTCTGTCATCTTTTTTAATACAAATAAATTTTAATGAACAATTTAAATATTCCTTATGACTTGCTAAACAATTTTAAATTTTTTATATAATTGTAACTTATTCAAACAATTTTTTTTTTCCACCAAAAATTGTAAAAATAATCATATTTCCTGAATTAAATGTAATAATTATTCATTCTTCGGGGTTGCGCATTTTTTTAGAAATATTTTGTGATTATTTGAACAATTAATTGTTGTGTATTTTCAAAATTTCAAAAATCGAGTCAGAGATGTCCACTTTTTTCTCAAATTGATATCCTTTGCTACTTATTGTTGAATACTTATATAACTTTGATACTTTTCTTCTGATGTTTAATAAATTTCTATTCGATTAAGCAATTTTTATTTGCTCAAGTAGTTTTTTCCGAAAACTGTAGAAAAATAATATAAAATAAAACACATAAACTTATTTTTCTTACTTTATAGTGTATAGAAAGAATATATAAACAATTTTTTAATTGTTTAAAGAAATATAATTTGTTTAGCGAATTTTTTTTCACGAAAAATATTGTTAAAATCGTATTTTCTGAATTAAGCATATCCCTGCTAAAAATTTCGGATTCCCAAATTGGTCCGAATTTATCCGAAATCAATCCGATTCACAAATTCAGAAATTTGTCTGATTATGTCCGGAATCTGTCCGGTCCATAAATTTTGCCTCCGGAAAGAGTCCGATTTGATCCGAAATAAGTCCGGAATTCAAAATTTGAAATGATTTTCCTTAAACTAAAAATGGAAAATAGTCCGGTCTAATCCGAAATTTATCCGAACGTAAATTTCCACTCCCGAAAGAGTCCGACTTGTTCCGAAATCAGTACGGAACTCAGTACCTGAAATTATTTTTGTTAAATTAAAACCGGAAAATCGTCCGCTTAGGCCCGAAATCCGGTGCAATTAAAGTGAAAACAAAAATTCGTCCGATTAAATCCGAAATCTGTCCGGTCTAAAACATCAGCTCCGGAAATAGTCCGATTCTATCCGATAATGATCCGCAGGTTTTAGTTTCCATTCGGTGAAATTAAGGTGAAAACGGAAAATCGTCCGCTTAAATCCGAAATTCGTCCGGTCAAAACATCGACACCGGAAGCAATCCGATTCTATCCAAAATTAATCCGAAGGATTAAGTTGTTATTCGTTGATATTAAAGTGAAAATTGAAAATCATGAGATTACCCAGCTTAAAATTCCTGTACAGGAACATCGGCAGGAACCTGACAGGTTCCTTTGGAGGTTCCTGCACATGTTCCTGTACAGGAACGTACGCAGGTTTCTGGTACATCGTTTCCTGCCGCGGTTCCGGCGAGGAAACCTGTGCAGGAACCTCCAAAGGAACCTGGGTATTCAAATACCTGTACAAGTACCTGCATTATCGTGGATTTTTCAGCAAGAAATTCCCTAGGGAGGATCCGGGACGCTCTGCTTTTTCCACAATTTCTCTGCAAACTAGGTCTTACCGACATTTGCATTAAAATTTTAATTCGCAATGGGTTAAAATGGAATATTTAAAACTGAAACAATATTTCAACGTGTATAATTTGAAATTGAATGAAAGACTTTAATAATGAGTTTATTCATTTTAAATTATATTAAAATTGTAAATAGCTTATAAAGTTTCAATCGGACGTTTACATTTGTTTAACCACTAAATTCGAGGTCGTTTCCCGGGTTTTCAGGTTTAAAAAAATCCTGCTCATTTCCCGGTCTAGCGGCTACCACATTAAAAATTTATTAGTTTTAGGCTCAAGGTTCAAAATGCAAAAAGTTCGAAAAAATGAATTTTTCCAAAAATTGTCTTCATGATTTTTTGAACATCAAAGCAGATCAAATTATATATTTGTTCTGAAAAATTTTCCATTAGAAGTTTTGTTCCATACTTTACTTTTTATTCATATTAGTATTTATTTTGATCATTGTTACACTATTTTTAATCAACGCATGTATAGTGGATTTTTTAGCCATTCATTTTTTTTAAAATAATTTTTGTATGTTTTGTTTTGTGTGATCCTTAATTTGAAAAGCAAATATTTCATATTAAAGATTTTCTTCACAAATTCAGAAATAAATCATTTAATTTCCTTAATGAAACAATTATGCATTTTTTTCTCAAGATAGGGTAAAAGATACAACATTTTGCATCAAATATTTAGTACTAGGCTGCAATATTTTTGACCACTTTTTCAGTAATATTGGGAAAAAAGTGTAAACTATAACATTTTCTCGGGTTTATATCCCGTCGAATATAATCGGTTTTTTTACAAAACTGTGCTGATTTTGTCTTAATTTCTGCGATGATCTGAACTTTGAACAAACAGCTCGTAATAATTTCAAATTGTGAAATCTTTTATAAATTTAGTGTTCAAGTATGGGAAATTTTTGAATATTTGAAGCCTATTTCTTCTAAGTTCAGACATTTTTTTAAGGTACTTTCTTTGCAACCAGAATCATTATATTCACTGTAAAAAATTTCGGGAATTTTCCCCACTTTTTAGTGGGGAAAAATCCACATTTTCGTTGGGGAACATCATTTTCCCCAAGATTTGTGGAAATTTCCCTAAAAGTTCTGATAATTCATTAAAAAATTGTGGAATATTCCCTAAAATTTAGGAAAATAGATAATACCTACAATTTTTGGGGAAATTTACCGAAACTTATGGTAATTTATGCCAAAATTTGGAAATATTCCCTACAATTTGGGGAATTAAATGATTCCCGCTCTGAGCTGGTAGTTCATGAGAACTTCGCCAGGGCGCGCCACGTGTCACCTCTCTCGAAACAGAAATGACGCGTCGAGTGTTTAAGAAAGCAGTCGACGCGAAGCAAAGTATACTTACCTGGCGCATAGGCAACCGTGATCAACAATATGATGATCAACAAGGCGGTTCCTTCATTGCTTTTTTTATTAGTATCGCCCAAATTTTGGCGAATTTTGCCCACATAAATTTCGAGAAATTCCCGAAATTTCAAATCAGTACAGAATAACATAAGGATATTGCCCATCAAATTTTGGGGAAAATTCACCACTTTTTGGGTAATGTTTCAGAAAAGTTTAGGGAGATTTCTCTGTATCATTCGCGTTAATATTCAAAAAGTTTTAAGCAAAATTCCATAAATTTTGGGGAATTTTCACTACATAAATGCCGGGAAAATTTCCCAAATTTTAGGTATTACTTCACAATAGCATAGGGAATTTTCCCCATCAATTCATGGGGAAAATTCACCACTTATTGGTTAATATTCCACACGAATGTTTGGGGAATTTTCCCTACTAAACTTTGGGGAAAATTCCACAAAGTGTGTGGAAATTAGCGTCAACACAATTTTGGGGAAAATTCCCCAAGAAATTTTTTACAGTGTTGTATACTTTTTACTCTAAAATCTTCATATTGTGGAAATAAATCAGCATCTGAGTAATAAAACGTGTTCACTAATAATATGAGCTTGACCTTAAAAAATGTACCATATCAAAATCACATAATTTATAGGACATTTAATTCAAAGCCTGCCATTAGAACCAACTCTCCCCTAGTTATTATACAACATTTCAGTGACAAATTTCTGTAATATATCCCGCCTCAAGTAAGAAACTTAAATATAACTCGGTCCACCAAAAACTTTTGGTCCGGCACTTCGTTTTTAACGGACTTTATTTTCGCTACAAATTCCCGTTGCTAAAAATACTGTCCTGTTTAAGAATTCTACAAACTTTTTCAGAACAGTGCAGAGAATTGTCTGCTGCAGAGTAATGCAGAGCATCTCTGCATTTTTGCATTTTTGCTGAAGTGCTTCAATTTAAACAGTGAAGCAGAGACTTTTACAGAGTATTTGCGAATATTCTTTGCAGAAAACTCGCTGAGAAATGCATGAGAATGCAGACCATTTTTTGAAGAAGAGTAATGCAGAGTTCTTTTCCATTAATTCGAAAGTGTTTGAATTTGAGCAGTAATGCGGGAGACGTTTGCAGAGTACTCGCAGAGCTATTGCAGGGGTATTATGATGTAATTTGCCGAGAATTTGCAGAGAATTTTTTCCACCAGGGTATATTTATAGAGGAAAGTTTGTCATAAGGATAACTGCAGGATTTTGCCGGGAAGGATCCTCTACAGGATCCTGCGAAGGATCCTTTACAGGAATATTCATGTGGGACAGAGATATTTTTGCGATTGTCCCACCAGCTCAGGAACCTGTACAGGATCCTTCATAGATACTTTTTGCAAATGTGTCCCACTAGCACAGGATCCTGTACAGGATCCTCCCTAGGGAATTTCTCGCAGCAACATCCACGATAATGCAGGAACCTGTACAGGTATTTGAATACCCAGGTTCTTTTGGAGGTTCCTGCACAGGAACCCTCGCCGGATCCGCGGCAGGAAACGGTGTACCAGGAACCTGCGTACGTTCCTGTACAGGAACATCCAAAGGAACCTGTCAGGTTCCTGCTCAGGTTCCTGTACAGGAATGTTCAGTTGGGTTAATCCGAAATCTGTCCGATCTGAAACATCAACTCCGGAAAAAGTTCGATTCTATCCGAAATTAATCCGCAGGTTTAAGTTGTCATTCGGTGCAATTAAAGTGAAAACGGAAAATCGTCCGTTTGAATCCGAAATCTGTCCGGTCTAAATTATCAGCTCCGGAAATAGTCAGATTCTATCCGATAATGATCCGCAGGTTTTAGTTTTCATTCGGTGAAATTAAGGTGAAAACGGAAAATCGTCCGCTTAAATCCGAAATTCGTCCGGTCAAAACATCCACACCGGAAGCAGTCCGATTCTATCGAAACGGAAAATCAATCGGTTAAATTCACAATATGATCGTGAGTTAAACTCAATGTAATAAAGTTTTGATCAAATACATATTTCTCCGGTAGTGCCTGTTTTTGGGGTTTGAAAAACATTCTTTATTGCAAAATATTCGAAAAAAAAGCTAAAATAGAAAGCAACGTAGGTAAGACATATGAAAAAAAACTTCGATACATGTTTTCTGATTGTTTAATTATCACAGTATGATATTGAATGAAAAAATCATATACAAAGTAGAGAAATATGTATATTTATTTCTATTATTGTCCAACGCGCGAGATAGTTTTTAGTTAAACGAATCGAATTATGTACAGTTTTGGCGTCCCAGTGGGCACAGAATTTGACGAAGTCTTTACGACATCTTTTCGAGATCTTTACGACGACTTTAATACATCCTATGTCCATGTCGTTAAGATGTCTTCACGATGTCCAAAACACATCGTCAGATTTTTCGATGTCTTTACGATATCGAAAAGACATCTTAACGACATGGACATAGGATGTCGTAAAGGTGTGGTAAAGATGTCGCAACGATGTCATAAAGACGTCGCCAAATTTTGTGCCCACTGCGGTTATAGTCATCTTTCATTACATACATTTATTGTATTTCAAGTTGGGTAGTGTTGCGAAAAATACTATAAAGCAATACATTTTGTTGTATTTTTTTTATTATTCAAGATATTTTTTAATTAAGTGAATAGACATATTTACAGTTTGGTGAGTTAGCAGTCTTTTAATATCAAGATTTATTGAATTCCAACTCTATAGTAATCTTGACTTGAATCCAATAGGGAAATGCAATAGAAAAATAAATTTTTGTCTATTTTCCTTTACTATCCGAGATATTTTTTAGCTGAGCGGATGGAAGTATTTACAGTTTGCCGTTCTAGCTCTCTTATAATATTAAGAATTATTTAATGTCAACGATCTTTCATTCAGCGGTCTGTTAGACCGCATAAAGAACGGACATGATCGAATACAATCCGGATTGATCGAATCCGTCAGACGGTACAACTTTCGGATTCTAACGGACAATATTCAAATTTAATTTTTTTTTCGTACAAGTCTCATCCGGACAATTTGCAAATACAACCGGATAGGATCCGGAGGACAAAAACCGGATAACTTTTCTAATAATTTCGGAAAAATTTCCGAATACAAGATTTGTCCGAAATTTGTCCGGAATTTTTAGGAGGGTAATATTGAATGATTTTGAGGAGTCGTCAATTCTGCTAAAAACATTATGTCATTGTTTAAACAATTCATCATTGTTCGCTTTAAAATTTCCTTCAGTTGAGTATAGATGGTTTGCATATTTGTTGACATTATTTATATACTATTTAATGTGTTCCATTTTATATTATTTTTTAAGATTTTCCGCAAAAAAACTGTTCAAGCAAATAAAAATTGTTTAATGAAATGGAAGTTTGTTAAACATTAGAAGAAAAGTATCAAAGTTATGTCAGTATTCAACAACAAGTAGCATAGGATACCAACTTGAGAAAAAAGTGGACACCAATGGCTCGATTTTAAGAAATTTTGAAAGAAAAACAAGAATTAATTGTTTAGATAATCACATAATGTTCTTTTTTGTTGAAAATTTTCTACTCCAAACAATAAACCACTAATAACAACATTTAAACAATTAAAATTTGTTTAAAAAGTCATGGGGGATATTCAAATTGTCTATTAGTAATTATTTTTATTAAGAATGAAGGCAGAAAATACTGAAAATTAACAATAATACGTAATAATGTATTTTTTAAATTTTTGGGTGATATATGGGGCGTTTTTTGGTGTGGGGGGGATGTAAATAAAAGTTACCGGTATGAGCAAAATACTTTACTGAATTAAAGAAGTGTGCTGACCAAGTAATGTTCTGGAAAAGTATTTTATCTTCAATTGACAGAGCGAGCTGTAAAAAATTTATCAGAATGATTTTAAAAATGCTGAAATGCGGACACGAAATTGTATACCGAAAAGTTCCCGGCTAGAACCTGAAAAGATCCGGAAAGAATTTTCAAGCACCCCGTATAGAAAACTATCCGGGCTTTATTCGAGTTCTATCCGGCATTTTAAGCAGGGTGGATTTTATAACTTTTTGGATCTTTTAAGGTTTGATAGTGCAACTTCTACAGTCTTACATTCAAGTCTTAGAGTAAATCTTACAGTTAGCTGTTTTAATATTTACTACTTTTTATGATCAACAAGTTTATGCGCTTATCCCTTTACATTTTATACAGGCAATTTTATTTTATGATTAAACTTACAACTCTCATTCATAACAAATTATATTTTTTGCTAAAATATTGTTTCAGGTGCTTGCAAGATATTTCAAAGTAAGGCTGTTGGAACGGTGTCCAAAGAAATGGCGAAATTTTGGGAGCACTCAATTTTCATCACTAAGATTCGATAAATCGGGATTAAGATTTTAAAAATGCACTTTGAACATTTTCTATAACCCGGAAAGGATTTTACGGTGGCCGGATATTAGGTCAGTCTCTATTTTTACGAAAAAAATACGGTAACTGCTTAAAGGTGAGCTCGCTTTTTAGAATGGAAAAGTGTAGCAACGACGTGAAGTGTGAAGAAAGCCGGCTGACGCCATCCCGCTTGATGACAGCTAGAGCATACTGCGGAAATGCACGTTCGGTAACAGTCGCACCTGCGTGCTGCCATTTGTCTTGGAGGGAATTTTATATTTGAATAAAAAATGCAATTTGTGATTTTCTTTTTGTTTTGTTATTTGACAACTCCGAATGATTGACGAATACAAAACGTAATCCGCCACTTACATATTTTTCTTGTACGTCACAACACAACAAATATGTACAAAGACAAGTCTATAATTTATGATACCTTAATGAAACCGTCTAAGTGTTGTAATTTAAAATATGGTTAAGAAATGTTCAACATTTTTGTAGGGAATAAAAGCTTCTTTGACCTACTTTATTCACATTTTCTATACATTTAATTAAAAGTACGGGAATACATTTATTGTTGAAAATTACAACCAAGAAATACTTGAGCAAGAAAAAGCAACCAATTATTTATTACAGAAGTAAATGTGCTTGTAATAATATACGCAGATTTGAATTAGACTTTCTGAAATATGTATTAATAACATTATTGTGATACGTAAATGCAGA
>CAKNWW010311256.1:0-11062 GCA_932074435.1 Andricus kollari | reverse complement strand
TCTACCTTAGATAATGTTAATTTTTATTCTTGTACATTTTGTTTCCTGGATCTGAACAGAACTAACGATACACGTTTTTTTTAGAAGCTTATGCAAACAGCAAACTTGTAACTGTCACCCGATTTAATTTCACGAACCACTGTACTCGCTAGTTGAGGATTTCAAGGCGAGGGAGTCTAGGTAAGGGAATTTTTAATCCCTTTTAATATTGTTTGTATAAAAATAAAAATATGACTATATCCAATTATGAATTTATTTTCGGGCATTTTAACTTAATCTTTATAAAGGTAGTTATGCACATATTTATTGAATGTAATTTGATTATGATGATTATAACAAAAGCTTGGAAAGCTACAAATTGAATTAAGGGCAAATGGTATTCTATGACGTCACGACTCACCGACCATTAAATGTATTTTCCGCCTTCTTATTCATAAAATAATTCAAATAACCTTTTCAGTTTGAATTTTTAAAAGAAAAGCTGTTTTAAGAAATTTGTCATGCTCATCTTTTAGCCGTCGTCCAAACAGAGAGAAGTGCATTTGTCTTTATTAAGAATCGTATGAAGCATTAATGTAGAAAGAACTTTTTCTTTTAAAATACAAAGTCCAAGAAGGCAGGTAGAGTTAGCTTTAAATACCTATTTACTTCAAGTTTCAAAAATCTGTATATTATACTGGAAATGTATACACAGCGTAAAGCAATACCACCGGTGCCACCATTTACTTATCTTAATAAAGAACGAGTTAATATCCATCGTTTTCAAATTGGAATTTTTCTGCTTTAAACCCTTGAGCTAGAAATTGCACAATCACGAATTACGACTTTTTTAAACTTCTCTTCTTCTTATGGCCTTATTAACAATATTCTCAACGTGACATTTTTAGCTTTACAAGCTTTTAAACTCATTCTAATTGTCACTATTCAATTGTCTGTGTATCTTCAAACTATTTGCATAAGAATTAACATTGCTTAATACTGAACGAGTTGAGGTGAAAATTATTAAAAAGTAGACTTTCTTTATTTTCCAATGGGTAAAGAATTACACTGTAACAATTATAGTGACAATAAATACAATCATTTCTAGAAAAAACCTATTTCGCGACCTCTTAATTTATTTATAGGACATATTTAATTTCTACTTCATATTCACATAAAATTAAAAATATCTAAAAAATGTGAAGATCTAAAGTTGAGAAACATGATTAATCATTGGCGCAATAAAGTACCACAGAATCGAAAATTTTCGCAAACGCTAGAATTGAAAAAATATAAAACACAACAATATTATCTAAAAGCCAGGAGTAATAAAATAATGTAATCACTTTTTCACAATCTTCGATTTACTTTTTACCTCACTTCCTTCTTTTTCCCATCCATATTTTCTCTTAATCTCACTTTTGTGTCCCTACTCAATTTCTTTCTTACAAAAAGGAAATAAAAGTAGACAGATGATACTCTTTGTAAAAAGTGTACAAAAAGTCACCCTTTTCGTCCTTCTTAAGTGATGCTATCTAGAAACTGGTGCGTTAAAAAGAAACTATATCCCATTTTTTCGCACACTTATTTTTATAATTATAATTACTTTTGCACACAGCAGTTTTTTCTTAAGCCCTTCTAGATAGCGCCACTTAACAAGCAAGAAAAGGGGGTCTTTTTATGTACGTGTTAAGTCTTGAAAAATAGGGAAAAATCACCCTCACTTTCTGTCATGCTTCACACGTGTCATTATAATCCACAAACGGTATCTCCGCCACTTAAGTTTTTTAAGGTGGAAGCCTACGATCAATATCAGTCTTTTAGGCTCAGGATTTCCTACCAGAAGTTAAAAAATTGGAGTGTATAAATATGAGCTAAAGTCTTAACTTGGGAGTTAGAATATACTTTATATCCCCATATCTTCACTGCCAATTTATCTTAAAAACTTCGATGGAAATCGCCTGCACTTTATCTAAAGTTAGAAGCAAGAATGACGACAATGGTGGAATCAACGCTACAAATTTTAATTATTGGCTTTTTTAATGATGTTTCTGAAATCAGGCAATTATAATACAAAATGTATTCCGTATTATAATTCTGTACTTTATATTATTGTGTAAATTAACCTTAACAAGGATTGAAATATTACCTAACATTTATTTTAACCTCTTCACTCAATTTGTTCAGTTTTCAACAATTTCAATGTTAGGTATTTCAACAAACTCTTAGATATCATAATTTGCACTTTTAACAATGAATATATAAATAATAAATGATAAAATAACAAATAATATTCGTTCAATTACAAAAGTTAAGTTTTATGTCGTATCGTTCTTGAATATTCTTGTTGGAAGAATTGGATTCATATCGTCCCTCAAAATCGATTTCTACTTTTGTCTCTCCATTTCCGTTTATCCGCTTTCAGTCTGATGAAAGGTTACAGGATTTATAAAATAGCCAATCTGCCTCTTTAGGATTTATATTTCCAGAATGAAATGATTCAGTAAAATAATTAGTAAGGTCATATCGAAGAGAAATAAGAAATTGAGAGAGTAATTATTGATAAAGTTATAAATAAAAAATGCATCAATTGAATGGAAAAATATTAGTGCGAATTTCCGAAGAGATTTCTGTTCCATTTTAGAGAGAAAAATAAAAAATGTGTCTGGCCCACTATAATTTTAAAGGTAGCAGAAGAGCAATAAGTTTGGAATGGCGTAACGTTTCCTTTTCGTGTTTCCGTGTTTCGTCTACTTTCGAGGCTAAATAGGCCGCCCACTCTTTTGCCTACATCCAACATATGCCCTAAAGTAGGTTAGCCTTTCTAGGGCTAAACTCATAACGAAAGTTTAAACAGCATAAAATGAAAAGACAAACGAAGTCCTGGAGTGAACAAATAAAGGCAAATAAGAATTTATGTACGCCTGAGTTATGGAAACAAATTTGTGTACGTCACATCCGGAAAAAGTATTAATCAAACTCTTAAAAGTTAGTTTCAAAGACCCCAACCAAATTTTATAGAGAATATTATTGTTATTATTATTGACTGATAGGTATAAATAAAAAAATATTATTAGTTCCTATTTTTATTTGCCTTTTAAAATTTCCACAAAGTTACAAAGCCTTTTCACTATTTAGTACGTTTTTTCACGACATTAAGACAAAGGATCACTTTAAAAAAAAGATTAATAAAATAAAAAGAATGAAAGTGTTTTAAAGATAATGATAAAGGTCAATTGAGTCCCTGTATTTGGCAGATAAAAATATACCAAGAGCTGAGTCAGACAATTATCCGTTTCATACTTGTATTTATAACCCTTAACTACACTAATAAGACACTTGAGGGATTGAGCATTAAGGGCGCTCATTAGAACCCTTAAAGATTACTTAGTCGACTACTCGAAAGACTTTGAATTATACGTATTAACTTCGAAGTTTCAATTATACCAGAAAATAATTAAAAACTCGGTTACCTCTTCTTAAAAGGGCAGGAATTTTGTGAATTAATTTAGGCTGCGTCTTGTCGTCCCGACAAATTCAGGGAGTTGGAAAAGGGGATGGTCATATGAAAAATATTTAACTACTCATACCGAAATTCGGGACGACGACACAGTTCGATTAATTTAATATTGTTCACTTTTGAAAATTAATTGACATCACAAGTTGAATAATTATTTCTTTTATAGAAGAAATAGTAAATAATTTATTACGAATATTCCACAAATTATCATATTCATAAGGTTAATTACCCAAAATTTCGATAACAGGTCAGTATAAAACTTAATCACCGAATTCAAGATAATTATAAACATATCCCAGAGCTAAATTATGTTTATTCATTTCTAAAATTACGGAAGATCAAATACGTATTAAATTATGCAGGCTAATTACTGACATCTCAAATATATATTGTTTTTCTGTGTAAAAAAGTCTCTATCTAAAAAAGTGGTGTAACGAATTGTCTCGAAAGTTTTGCACTCATTGTTGTTAAAAAAACGTATTGGCTTTTGAATGAAATCCGTTGCTAACTTACAATTTGTTTACAACTACTGTTAATTTAATTTGGGGCCATCATGTTGACGAAATATGTCATTGTTCTTGCAAATACACATAATAAATTATCTACTTTGATAATACAATAAAACATAATTTTGTTAAATAACAAAATTATTCGTTGCCGTCAATTATTTAATACCGAGAGGTTGTTCATTCGAATTTTAAGTGTACAACAGATATTAAGATTGCAGAGCTAAACATTACACAACATTTCAAAATATTTTAGAAGACATCATTGGGGTTTGAAAAGTTTTGAACAATTTCAACGTTTCTGAAATATTTGGCAACATTTTAAGGGATTTCTAATTGTTTGAAGTAATTTCAACAGATTTCAAGGAATTTGCAAGGATTTCAAGGGATTTTCGTCCAATTAAGGAGATTACAAAGAATATTATGAGTTGCAAGGGATTTCAAATGATTTCTTGACACTATGTAAATAATTTTAAAAGCTTTCACAGACTTTCATAGATTATCCATTAAATTTAATAGACTTAAAGAGATTTTAAAGAATTTTGAAAGAGTTAATGCGTTTTGAATGGGATTCAAAATATTTAACGGGACATTACAAAACTTCTAAGGGCTTCAAGTGGTTTCAAAAGATTTCAAGGGATTCCAAAAGATTTCTACAGACCCTAAAGTAGTTTCAAAGATTTTAAGGATTGTCGAAGTTTTTCAAAATATATCATGAAATTTCACAATATTTCAAGTTATTTGTTAAGATTTCAAGGGCATTTATAGGATTTCAAGTGATTTCTAAACATTTTAAGGAATTTTAGAGGATTTCTAAGTATTTAAAATTTTTTTGAAAGATTTCAATAAGTCTCTAAGGATTTCAAATAATTTCAACAGATTAACCCTCGGAGCACACACCTAACACGGAGAACACTCTGGGTCAATGTGACCCTACACAATTTTTTATGGTCTATCATTTCACAATTGCTCATCCGATCAACTTACTTTTTTTGATATTGTTTAAACATTGTAGAATCAATTTTATGTAGTTATGATGTGTCATTAGAATTACTCACACATCGAAAAAAATTAATAAAAAAGTTGTTTTTTACGAAAACAAACGATTTAAAAAAAATCTATGGAACTTCACTTAACGGTGGGGCTGAACCAAATTTCATTAAAAGGTGCTTGCATATGTGATTTCATATTTTTTTAATTATGATATATGAATTTGCGACAAGTTGATGGTATATTTTTCTTTAATTATTGTTTTAATTTTTTATTTATTTGGTAGCTTTGTACATTCTATATTTTTTAATTAACTTAAATCCGAAAATGGACTTTGGGCATCTAAGTGCTGGAATAAAATAAAAAATCAGTAGGTACATTCATAAGTTTAATTTTTCAAAAAAGAGATTTTTAAATGATGCTCTCTAATATACATTACAATGTACAAAACAAGAAAATTGAATAAACAATATAAAAAAAACTTTAAAGTAACATTTAATATCAACTTATATGCAAATTCTACATCTTATAATTTTTGAACTAAAAAAATTGACCTTTTTTGAAAAGGGCTCAGGCAAAGATATTGAATTTGCTCTGAAAACTTTCATGGGGTGCCAGAAAACCATAATCCGCCAAAAAATTTCATATTCGAGCACCTTTCAATTAGATTTAATTAATCCCCACTGTATTTTACGGGGTTACAGATAAATTTGTAGGATTTTATAAGCTTTCAGAAGATTTCAAGGCATTGAATCGTTAGTAGTCATTTTCTTTTATATTGCCATATTTTATTGCTAAATTATTTACTATTTTTTTATTGGAAATAAAAAAACTAAGTTATTTTATAATCGTAATCATTATACATGTAGCTATTTTATTTTATATTATAAACTACTGTGTTTAAACTAACGTTCTGTGTTTTAAAACTGCTGTATTTGCTTTAAAAATGAAGTTTTTGTTCTTCGTGTTGTACATATAATTAGTTAATGTCGCCTCTGTGAAGCTTTTACGATTCTTTTGAAAGTTAAAAGATTTATTAAATGTTCAGCGTTGAGAGCAACCTCTAACATTTTGTTTAGAATCCAAAAAATACAAACATTTTTTCATCAAATGGCATAAAATGAGGGAGGGGACTTCAATAAAACGATTTTTGTATGACCCTAGTTGGCGTATCTAGATATTACAACTTAATATGCTTGATAGCTCTTTCCAACCTTAAAATCCAGAAACTAAAACTGCTGAATATAATTCGCTGTTTAATGCTATAACAAACTGTTTGAAATACAAACAAATGACGAGTGAGTTTATCGGGTGTAGGATTGGTTTCAGAATGCGCTTTATCGAATGAATAAAATTGAAGCGATGGGATGAATCGGTTACCCGAGAGGGAATGGTTGTCGCAAAGGGATTGCGCGCTCTAATTGTTTATACAGCGATTGCATGATTCCCGTGTAACGTAAGCAAGGGTGATTGGGTTTTATGGGTTAATAGGTGACGACCGTCCACCCATTTACCATCTACCATCTGCCAGCTAACATCTCACATCTACCCTCCCTCCCAGCTCCCTAAACAGATACTCTACTGCAACTTCTCTTGGCTCGACTCCCATTCCCGAGAAACCAACTGTACGATAAGTTTAAGAGCACGAGACACGATAGCTCTAGGGTCTAGAACCGCCCGGGGTCGATATTTCCAGAGCAGAGTGCCTTCCTACCCTCTCCTGCGATTCCTACCTTTCTTCCTACCTACTTGTTTCATGAGAGAACGATGCCCAAGTCGAAACGTTGCCCCTGTTTTGAACCCGCAACTCCTAACTTTGTACACGGAGAAAATTGATTCGGGAGAGATTCCACAAAATGTGCGTAAAGCTGGGACATAGAGGCATTTGGGAAAACTTTAACATCATTTCGGCGAATTTAAAAACTATTTGGCCTGCTTATTGAATCAAACCTTTTAAAGTCTCCTATTACCTTCGAAAGAATACCCAAAGTTAAGTCAAACGAGTGGTTGCTCAAGGGAATTGGAATAGTCCCAGTTTTCAATATGGCCGATGTCACTTGATATGCCAGAGAAACTAACGTTTTGTTATTTTTATCTGTGGGTTTTTTTAAAGGGACTATTAATTACGTAAGTCTTGGGAAGGGGGGGGGGGCAGCCCAGAGCATTTCTTAAGGAAATTTTCTCTTTCTAACAATTTTTTTAAAATAGGCTAATTAAAAACTGTTTTGGCTGTTGAAATTAATTTTTATACTATTATACACAATATATCATTTTTTTTATTCCCTTTTTTATTACGTATTGTAATATTGCATACTACATACGTCCAATAAATATAAAGTTGAAGAGTTAAACAATTCTTCAAATCTGAAGTACACTTTTCATGACATCTCGTGGAATCCCTGAAAATCTTTGCAATCCTTTGAGATTCTGTGAATACTTTTTAAATTCTTACAGATCCCTTGATAATTTTTAAATCATGTGAAATTTCTTTGAAATGCTTTGAATTTGATGGATGTCGTACATAATCTCTAAAAAAAACACCTTTAAAATGATTTACCTCCCTGGAAATCTCCTAAAACACTTTAAAAACTGTAAATATCCTTTGAATCTTCAAAATCCTCCTTCCTTTAAAATCCCTTAACAATTCTGAGCGTCATTAATAGGAACAATATAATTATTACGATGTTAAGATACGATACGTGTTAATATATTAAATTTATAATTGATTATTTTACTTATATGTCTGCTCATAATTAATCATTATCTAATGTAGGGTGGCCCCCTCTAATCTTTTTTTGAACGCAGTAACCCCTTATGGTTTTTAAATTTTAGTGAATATTTTTTCTCCAGGGTATAAAATTTTTAAATCTTAGTTTTAAAAATAGATTTCCCCATGATCAATATTATGATAAAACATCCAGATCTTAGGATCTGTAAGGTGGGCGGGGCTGGCCGACATTCTTTTTCAATAACCGTTTTTAGTCTTCAAGGATTATTCTTTGAATATCTGTTTTAAATTTTCACTAAAAGCACTAAAATTATAACTAATTTTTTATATTGCTACTTCCATCAATACCAGGTAGATTATTAATAAAAAGGCTTTAGTGGCTACTACCCATCTCTCCCCTACATGACTGAACAGAATAAAAAATTCGAACATTTGTTTATTACCATGTTCAAAATAAAATAATGGTTTATATTAAGTCATTTTTCCTTATAAACATATCGATATATTGATGTAATTATATAAAAAACAGAGTCAAATTAGAGTCTGGAATTCGTCTACTTTAGGTTTCAAAGATTCAAAGTAGGGTCAGCATTAAAGCAGATAGGTTATATAGTCAGAACATTGTAGAGTGGTTTAAAAAACATCAACTTTTAAAAAGTTGCGGTACACCTCGATATTTTTTCTAAATTAGAAAAAAAAATTATTAAGATTAATCGGAGTTTATTTAATGCTCCCCAAATGGCGTTAAAGCTTTAATAGAGAATATCTCTCAAATTACTAGAGATAAGTTGTTTTAAATATAGGTCTCTTGAGTTCTTCTTAGTTTCTTTTATAATTTAAGGTCATTTATGGTCTACAATAATGTAAACATATAACCAACAATATGGAAAATAATACAATGTTTTCATCAAATTTACCAAAACACAATATTCATCTATTTGAAATTTTCTCTTAAATCAATATTTTTAAAGTTATTATTTGATCAATAATGAAAACATGTAAAACACAATATGTTTTGTATTGTTGAATTTTATATTTTCAATTGGTTTTTTCACATATCTCGCATGAGGCTTGAGAACTTAAGCTTCCACATTTTGTGAACCCATTTTAAACCGCTTTGTAATAGTTCTTTTTTCTTGCATCTGAAACCCGCCTTTTGTGATCCTCTACGATTTGCAAAGTCAGTTGTTCTTTTTCTTCGATCTTCGTGATGGACTTATTGAAAGTAGTTGCACGAGCATAATTTTTTTAGAATTTGAATGGTCTTATTGTCCCTCTTGCTTCCTGAAAAGGTTTGAACGTTTTCCACTTTTCAACATCTTCTTTTGAAAATGAAGTATCCAGTTTTAGACTTTGAAATAAAATATAAGATGCAAGGCCAATAAAGAAGTCAAGTGACTTCTTAGCGAAGTTTTCTTTTCCTTTTTACTTAATGGATCCAATTTGTTTTTGATCTTCGGAGTATTCTTTTAAAAGACAAACCATCAGATGTTTCGTTTCATTGGCAACTAATTTGGAAAAGAAGCAAAGAGGAACCATTTCTTGGCTCAGACAGCACAAATGTCGATGAATTGCAGTAAGAGCTGCTTTAGACATCTTTCCTGCTGCAGAAATTTTGCTCGATATCTCAGGAGAGGTATGTTATAAAACACAATTAAAAATATAACATTTAACACATTTTTTTACATGTTAGTATAGTTTAATGTTACTCAAAGAATAACTTTCAAAATAATGACTGTAGAGAAAATTTCAATAGATCAAAATTGTGCAGATTTACGAGAGGAATATGATCGTATTGGTAAATTTGATGAGAAAATTGTTTATGGTGTATTTTCCATATTGTGGTCATATGTTGAGATTATTGTACTTCATAAATAATCTAAAATTATAGAGGAAACGCAGAACAATTTAGATATCTATATGTAAAATAACTTATCTCTATTAATTTGAGTCGGGTAGTTTAAATATACTCCTTTTTGCCTTTAATTCATGCAGTAATCTTTGTTCGTAATTAAAAAAAAAAATATATCAAGGTTCACCGTAACTTTTTTAAAGTTGATGTTTTAAGAACCACCCTGTTAGATTGCTTCAAAGTAAGGTTTTCAATTTGACGATTATAGGTTCTAAAAATTGAAAGTACGGCCAGTACTGGATTGAAATGGAGTCGAAAGTGCGCCTAATATTTTATTGTGTAGGAATTAAAAGCTGAAAGTAGAGGCTAAATTTCGACGTGGACATGGCCACTCTTTCCTTTCCTAGCCATCTCATATTTTTCCTTTTTCTTTGCCACCTCTATCAACAACTCCTATGTCTACTGTTATAGTCTACTATACTGCACTGTAGACATTGTACTCTATTCCACCCCTGCTTCTTTGACCTACTGCGGTGTACTATGTACATATATAGATGTACTATGTATCCTATGTAACATCGTATACGATCGAAGAAAACCCGAGGCGCTGAATCAGAAGCTTTTAATTAAGAGATTTTGGTTACTTTACGTATTCACTGGTACTCTTTGGCATTCGCTTGAGTGTCTAGATGGTGCTTGTTCTAAATACACTGTGTTGTGAAAACAGAAATATCACTTCAATAAATTCTGTCCTTTAGAAGCTGGTCACATAAATCTCAGAAAACAATCCGGGTCTTTGAGGTCAAAGCACTTACAACAGATAAATAACGTTCTTTGCCTTAGTTCTTATTCTTCAATTAATATACCTACTTACTTTTCAAGGTTGAACTCATTTTTAATAATAATAAAGAAAGAATAAGATAAAATTTTCAAGGAAATCAAAACATAGTATTTTTTAACTATAATTCACCGAAAAAACACTAAGGAACGACCGGAAATGATGTTAGTGATAAATGGTAACTTTAGAAGATAAGAAATCGGTTTTTTTTTCACTTAAGTACACCTGCCTTGCAAATAATTGATTAATACTATAAATGGTTCGTTATTTGGTTTGTAGAAATACTCAAAACATATTGTCCAGATGTACACAAATTAAAGAGCGTTTTTATGGTAAAGGATGTAAGAAACGGCTTTCAAGGAACCAAAATGGTAACATTTTGAAAATTTCGATTAAAAAATGTCCCGTCTACCGCAGTTTTCTACATACAAATTTTTGAAAAACAAGGAACATAATTTTTTAAAGACAAAATTATATGGAAATCAATACCAATCTAAGTTGAAACTAAACCAACAAAAGTAAATTTTGAATAATGAAAAGAGATTAATTTAAGTTTTAACTTAAAGTAATGGATACAAACTGAAAAGAAACCAATTGAAATCAATCCAGTTTAAATAAAAAACAATCATACATTTTTTTATTTTTTTTT
>CAKNWW010311208.1:0-14463 GCA_932074435.1 Andricus kollari | reverse complement strand
GAAGATGTTAATCTCTGGAATCTGAACTGTGTAGTTTACGAGAAGGCGGTCTCCCTGCTGAGCGATAATAGAAGTGACGATACTTCAGTACGCCTGAGTAAGACTCGCGAGCGTATTCCACAGCTTAAGTTTAAGATTGAAACGGCGAGACGGCATGCATCAAATATTCAGTGCGTGATTAGCTACATAACATCAAATAACAAATTCACTCCAAAAGTTAGGGCACTTGCTCGAAACTTAAGGAAAGGCTTGAACGGCGAGTAAAATGGATTCAGGAAAATTCTACCTTTTCTACTCATCCTTCCCGACTGTTCAATAAAACGTCACGTGCCGTTAAAAATACGCCTAGCCAAAAAGAGATTCAAGTCTTCAGGAAGGAAGTATAAGGATATACTTATCAGCTAAATGAAGACGCTTCACATATATCACTCGTTCGTAACTTTCTCCAAAGGCAAAGGTTGCAAGATCCAGAGGGAGAGTGTCCACTAATTACTGCTGAAGAAGTGAAGAAAGTTGCCGCTAGAACTAAGAACTTTTTAGCGCCAGGGACAGATAAAATCAACAACTTTTGGTGGAAGAACTTAACTTGTACGCAACAACATCTAGCTCGTATATTCACTGCTTTCTTAAACGGAGAACAACTCATCCCGCAGTGGCTAGTGGAAGGACGCACGGTTTTGATCCCTACGACCGGAGATTTGTCAAGTCCAAAGAACCACGGGCCCAAAGCTTGTTTAAAGACGAGCTACAAGCTATTCACTGGCATCCTCAAGGAGAGGATATTAACATCTACCTAGCCGGTATGAAGTTCAATGGTTGAACCTGGATGCAAGAGAGGACTGGCAGGTTGCAGGGAGAATCTGTTGATAAACAGGTGAATTACCCAGGACTCGATCAGGTATCGACGCAATCTGTCCATGGCTTGGATTGACTACCATAAGGCATTCGATAACACGAGCCATGAGCTACTTATAAAGCTCTTAGAGTGCCTGGAGGTGCATACAAATATTGTGAGATGCATAAAACAGCTTACGTTCTTGTGGCGGCGGACCAGATTTGTCATAACATCTCACAAAAGACAAGTGACTACCAGCTATATCACATATATAAGAGGTCTTCCAAGGAGACTCTATAAGTCCGATACTTTCTTGCATCTCCCTCTTGCCCCTATCTATTGTGCTCCGAGGCAAAGGTTTTGGATACCTATTTGGCCCGCCGAACAGAAGAGAATATAAGGTCAACCACCTTTTATACATGGACGACCTTAAACTCTTTGCTTCCTCGAAAGAGGACCTTAACGTCCTTGTAGAAGCGGTGAATAGGTACTCTAAAGCGATTGGCATGAGCTTCGGGCTGGACAAGTGTGCCTGCGTCGTCCTACAACAGGGAAGACTAGAAACTACATTATCGCGTGACGATCAGGATGTTTAACTCATAGGCGGAAATACCATTCAACATCTTGGTAATGGAGAAACATATACATATCTTGAAATACCGCAAACGGAAACCAAAAATTTGCGTGTGTTAAAAGCGGCCCTTAAAAAAAGGTATCGCCAAATTCGCAGAAAAATTTGCGCTTCCGAATTATCTGGAAAGGATAAGATCCAAGCGACCAATATGCTGGCCTTTTCTATACTTCTCTACACGTTTGGTGCAGTAAAATGGAACGTCGATGAGTTGAAGCAACTTGACCGAAGCACACGCAAGATGATGACAATCCATCGCAGTCATCATCCTGGATCTTCCGTACCTCGAATATACCTCCCTCGAGACAATGGGGGTAGAGGCTTGCTAAGCTTGGAGTGTCTTCGTCGAAGAATGGTGCTGGCTACAGCCGGCTCCCATTTCATTCCAGCGACACTACACATGGTCTAGCATCACTAACACCTTCGATGCTCAAAAGTCGTGTACAGGAAGCAGATCACACGCTTATACTAAGAGAAAATGCTGACAAGCCTTTTCATGGTAAATTCTACGGCATCATACGTAGAGAAGAGCTCTCGATGGTTCTTTCCAACATGTTTGTCAAGTCTGCTGGGTTGAGATCTGAGACTGAGGGATTTCTTTTTGCCTGTCAAGACAGCGTTATAGACACCGTAGTTTACCGCGAGTGCATAATGAATGTACCTGTATGCGATACCAACTGCCGAGCGTGCAAGCAAGTGCCAGAAACACTTGGATATGTTCTCAGTGGATGCTCAAAGTATGCACGGTACGGGTACATAAAACGACACAATGCGGTTCTAAAAGTATTATATTACCATCTTAGGCACTTCTATGGTGTTGATCTATTGCCCGTCTTGCCATATGCCCAAGGGGAACTCGAGTTCGTTGTGGAGAATGAGCAGTGTAAGGTCTACTAGAATTTCTAATTCCCCACCACTCAACGTATCAGTGCTACGAAGCCTGATATTTTCCTTTAAGATCTGAAGACCAAGATCATTTACGTGATTGAATTCTCGGCACCAGCCGATGATAATATCACGGCAAAGGAGGAAGAAAAACGGGCGAAATAAGAAGCACTTCTTTGCAAGCTGAGCAGACTGTACTAAGGCTACAAAGTCCATCTTGTAGTTCTCATAATCGGGTGTATTGGAGGTATGAAAGCTTCATTTCTTAGCCAACTCAAAAAGATTAAAAAAGTTCTAAAAGCTCTAAAAAAGTATCCAGAGGTGAAACCTTTCTCTCCAACTGTCCAGTCTGCCGCGTAAGGTCATCCGCGGCTAGTGACCTGACTCCAAGGAACAGTGTTGCACGATGTTATATCGCGTAAATTTCTTCCTCCTGCTTACCTTCTAGGACAGAAGGAGCAGAAGTGGATGACGTACACGTTCTAGTTGCGTCGGTAATGGTTGCTTTAAGGAATCACGATCGCAGCTTCCGGAGCATACAACTTCTCAAAGATAATAATAACCCTGTCGAAGATTTTCTCGCTTTGGCTATCTTGGCGGTAGCACTGCAACTGACAGGGTTTCCCATGCCAGACGGGTAGAAAACGGCGGGAAAGGGACTAAGAGGAACACCAAAACCCATGATTATCATGGAAAGTCTATTCAAGATATTGAATCGCTTTTCGCTTCCCGAGGATCGTCGGGGCGCCCCTGGAGCCACCACTGGGGGCCACAGCATGCGGAACGGTAGTGGTGGTGAGCTGCGAGATGATCAGGCAGATCTCACTTATCAAACAGCTGGCCAGCAATAACATCTTCGACAAACGGTAAGCAGTGGAACATCAAATGTGCCTGCTGAGGATGCTTTGGCTATTGTTAGCTATTTGCAGCCAACAATATCAACCAAAATACTGTAGGAGACCATCAAGTGGGATAAAACATTAAATAAGGAATTGGTGCGTCTCTACTATGAAGGTGCCAAGTTTGAAACCACACGCGAAAAAGGATACAATTTTAGAACGAAATTTGCTGGAATGTATCCTCCTACAAAGAAAGTCGCACTAAGAGATCCTATCGCTAAGGTGAAGGACATCAGGAATAATCTACACATCTCAGAAGACCGAGCAATGGAGATGAAACAACATTTTGATTTGGCGTGGATGGACGACGGCAATGAACATCAGTCAGAGGAAGCCGCGTCATAAGATCAAGCAGCGGCAATTGATGTTTTTCCTCAACATGTTGATGATCCAGCACCACCACATCCTCCAGAGGTGGATGGTCTAATACAACCAGAGGCAGAGGTTCAACAACCAAGAGAGCGATTAAAATAGACATGCCATATGAACAGAGATGTTATGCGCCTTTATTTTTTGGCAGAAGAAAGTGGGCGAAGTGTAAGGAGAGAACGTCATCGACACTTCTTACTTAAGTGCTCAGAGCTAGCCACAAGAATAAATCAGCAGAATCTAGAAGACCAAAAACGCTCAATATCAGTAAACAGATTGCCTTCGGCTGTTGAAATAGCTGCCATCAAAATGGAAGTGGAACAGCAGCTTCCTATTGATGAACTCGGCTTGGAAGATGTGGACAACAAGACCTTATTGAAGCTGAAGGCGTAGGTGCTAGGGATAATGAACGTCAAGTACGAGATTCACTAGAATCACATATGGCAGTACTGCAAAAAAAAAATTGATTACATTTTCATGAACAATAAAACACGCATAATTCCAAAAAATGAAACAAAAATTCAATAGACCTATTCATGACATGACATATGACACATGAGATGACATGACATGGCATGACATGTAAATTGACATAATATGATATGACATGACATGTAACTTGACAGGAAGTGACACATGACAATAACATGAAGAGTGACACTCAAACATGACATGACATGACACATGACACATGACACATGACACATGACACATGACACATTACACATGACATAACATGACATGACATCAAGGGACATGACATGAGAAGGCATGACATGACATGTCATGTATCATGTCATGACATGTTATGTTCCATGTCAGATGTCATTTCCTGTCAAGTTACATGTCATGTCATGACATGTGACACATGCGATGACATGACATGACATACGAAAACTCATGAAATGAGTCGATGCAAGACATGAAACATGACATGACGCAAGTCATGATATGATATGACACGTCACATGACATTATATGACACACGACATGACGTATGACATGGCATATAACAGGACGTTAGATGACATGATATAGGACATGGTAAGTAACTTGACTTGAAATGACATCTGATATGGAACATAACGTGACAGAACATGACATTATACATGGCCTGACATGACATGACAGGCATAACATGATATTAGTAAGGTCTGATTATGGGTCGCCGGTATGGGCGTGGCCTAATCCCCATCTCTACCCCACGCCCGGCGACTTCCGGCGACGCAACGCGTCGTCGTAGATAAGGCTGAGTAGTGAGTAGCAAAGATCCACGTAGTTGGAGGGGTTAGGGGGTCCCCTTCTGGAAGATTCTGAGTCTTGTGACGCCAGACGGGGAGTTGCCAAACATGAAAATAGAAAAGGGAGGAGAGTGGAGATAGGAGATTCCCTATACAGGAGAATTCAGAACGTTGTGACGTAATGGTGTCGGGGGTTTCCCGGAGAAAATAAGATATTTAAACAATTTTTAAGATTTTTAAGTGAATGAATAAAGTTTTCAATTAAGTATTTTTAATAAAAGGATTTAATGTTCATTTCTAACAAAAAATAACTTTATAAAAATAATTATATAAAAGTAGAAGAAGGATAAATAACAAGAGTGTAGATTTTTGTTTTGAAACTTCTCAGTATTGTTTTATTCAATTTTTCTTATCTCACCTTCGAAATGCTCAGCCCTTTTCTAATTGCACGAAAATTTATTTAACACTCTAATAAATCTACAGTTCCAATCTCATCCTCTTACACACATATATACACACATGCGTAGACACACACACATATACACATTATTTACATTAAAATTATCACTCAAAGGTCACATTCACACTATCAAAGGTCTCATTCACACTATCATACACTAGGGTTTAAACCTTTGGTTTAAATAAACTAATTTTCTTCTTCCTCCGATTATTTCTGAAGGGACGATCTGCGAATTGGCCGCGTGGGATGAATGAATCCGAATAAGATCCATCCGAGGATTCATCGGAAGTCTCCCAAGTTTGATATACTGTAACATATAAAATACACATTAGTAAACCTGTGAAATCATAAGTATTAAAAAATATTTATATCTACAAATATTTGGATGAATATTCAAAACAAAAGCCCAGTTGAAGACCGAGTTAATAATAAAAACATAGGGAAATAAATGTCGTATTATTCGATATATTTTCAAAATCGAGGTTTTTTCAATCCATATGGAAGAGAATCAAAATTGTGAAATTGAAGTCTACAGCCCGGGAGTTCTTATAGTTCAGAGTGACACCTTTGACTTTACACATTGTATTTTCAGTACCATCGTGTAATGTGACGACATATGCGTAAAATTTAGGGCCACCAGAGACAAAGGATCGAATTTAACTCCCGATACCGTAAACTAGGTACTCGTTATGGATTAACTGTGCTTGGACTGTGGTATAAGCTGCAATCACAACGTTTGCTAGTGGCGAGGATGAAAATGTGTCCTTTTTATATTTCCAACTAACATACAACGTTGTGTCATTTGCAATGATAGATTTTTTCACCTCTATCTCAGAATTGCATGCTATCTTCAATAGATCATCAAGCTTTTTAATAATTACAGTTTGTCTTAAATTCTCCTTCTGACAGAATTCACCCCAAAAAAAATTGAAGCAGAACTTAGCAACAGCATGCAACCTTGGATTTTTCTCTATCTTCGCAAGGTCAAGCTTATTCCACTCTTTTTCCTTCAACTCATCTAATTTTCTTTGCCTAAAAACTTCACCAATACAACCCCTGAGCCAACCTTCAGACTCTTTATATTGCCAGATTTCTTGGATTTTAAAAATGGTATACCCTATTGTGACAGCTTTCTGGAGTTCATTAGAAACCTATATACCTTCAAACTCACGTAAATGCCTTATGTGTACAATTGCCCTTTTCTAACTTTTCACAACACTCGCGGCAAAGAGCAAACATGAGTTCACCGTGGAAACGTGAAGGTAAAAGAGGGTGATAGAGCGTCGGTGGTGGACGGATTCGGCAATTAATTAATCCTTCGACTTTTGAAATATCTAAATTGTTGCTACCCGTTAATATTTCACACTCATCTCCTACATATATATCCGGATGACCTATTGGGAACTTACCCGATTTCAACACTTTCAGGTATAATGAGCAGGCGTCGAGATAAAGCATTTTTTCCCCATCTTTCACAGCACAATAGCAGCGTGCATTGCCCGTGCGTCCCCCAGAAATTTTTCACGATATTCAACGGTTCATTTATTGAAACAGGATGTATAGAGAAAAATTTTTCTAGATTGGCATCGGTTTCGTTCAATCTATCCAATTCACAATCCAACATATCTGTTAAAATATACCCACTGCGATTCAGTTTTTGAGTCCACGCACGAGTTCGCTCAAATCGAGCTTTAAGACTCTTATCCGAGCTATTTAATTGTTTGTCGCGATTTTTGGGGAAACAACGTTCACAACCATACCAGAAACAGCCCTTGAATTAAAGGATACGCTGTAACCCGCTTTCTTGTTCTTCATGAAGGCCGTCATCTATGATGCCTTCCTTAACCCGATATTCCCGGCCTCTACCAGCATGGTGAATACTGACACCACGCTGTTGCTCTTCCCACAACAGCCACTCTACTCCCTTTTTGGACTGAGGGTATGTCCATGTATAACCCCTTGTTGGAATAATAGGAATTGTATTTGCCTCAAGGTGATTTTTTCTATAAACTAGTGAGCAAGCTGATGGTGTAGTGATACACTCGGTAAACAGGCAAACCCTCGTTAGTCTTATTTCCAGGTATGTTAAAAAGATGGGAAAAGGTACCTTTTTTTACCCTCAAGTCCAAATGCTGCTGGTAATCGACTAAGGCCTATTTACAAATAATTCAGACTATTAGTAAAACTGGGTTTATTGCCCTCTATTAAGAAAATGTTGGATTGATTCATTGTAATCTTAGGCTTTTTTTATCAGAACACTCATCACATTTGCCGCATTTTTCAAGAGGAAATGTGCATCGAAGATTTTTGCATTATGTGCAATGCACGTTATTTTTTTGATATTTGTCAGTGGTCTAAGTACAAAATCAAGAAAGTTGTCGAAACATTTTTGCCCTTTAAAAATAAATTCTCGGACAATACCACAGTGTTCACACGGCTTTTTTTATATCATCCTGCTCGAAACAGAAGGAACGCACTTGGTGAGCAACGCACAGATTCGCAACATGATCATTTGTAGTGCGATCACCTTCAAGTGATTGGTCTTGTTGGGTCCCAAGATCGTAAACAATAAATATTACTGGATCAGATGGTTCTTAATTTTTCACAGGTTGTATAAAACACAAATGGTTATATTCACGTGTTGTTTGACATACTCGAAAATATGTAAAATCACACTGATAGTCTTTATTTTTCACGAAATTTATTTATTTTGTACACCCTGTGCAAATTTTCAAAACACTACAGATACTTTTCCACTTGGAATAAGAATCTGGAAAAATGTGGTAATTGAAACAGTTGATATTCACGAAACTACATAAAGAATCATCACACTTCTTAGTTTCAAGCTGATCCTGTAAATTTATTCTTAAATAACAATGAGCTTACCTATAAAAAACACTACCTTTATGTTTACATCTATGGTCACTGAGTTTCGCGTAAGACTTGTTACATTCAATACAAAAAAGTACATCGGAAGCGGCTCCGGTCAAATTTGTTATAAGGTTGTAGTGCCCCACGTTATTCACACTTGATTGAAGGATATTAATCACATAACGAACAGTATCACCCCTTTTAGTAATGAGACTTCGCCGGTCAAATAAGGGTTTTCCGATGCCATTACCAAAATTGGTGAAATAAAAAATTATTAGGGCTATTTGCTCACGAGCATTATATGTTTGAAATTTCAACATTTCCGGGACACCAAAACCTTCTGGTGTTATTCTAACACCCGCTTGCTACACTAATTCTTCTGCGATCTTTTTTTTATGAGTAGAAGTTTTCTTTCTAATTGAATCCCATACTTTTTGTGCTTCTTCACGATCTCTTTTTTACACTATCCAGATTCAAATCTGCATAATCACGCCTGGTATGTATCTCTATGTGATCAACAACAATGCGGAAACTATCGTCGAGACCAAACTCTTTCACATTCTGAGTAACAAAAAAAACCAGATACCATATTTTTCTAAAATCGAGATCCCTCACATACTGAAATGAGATACCTGTTTCTTTCTGCGTAAAACCATTAGCGTAAAACTTAATTCCCACCATATCAGTTAGTGGGTAATTACTAGTAACATAGTTAAAAACTTCCCTAAATTCACTTTCGAGCCCTTCGACCGGATATTAACTCTCGGCCGGGATTTTAACATTTATCTCGAGTTCTCGACCATCATATTTCAAGTTTTCCACGCGATTTACACGCTCCCGATTATTAAAATTTTACTACCCGACATGCATCCTCTTATGTTCATATTAGAACTCTGACCTTTTCTTTTTGATGTCACCGCACTTGAAGTGCTAGGAATCGGTTCACTATCCCCGTTTTCGGAACCGCTTTTCTCCTCCTCCACTTCAGGAAAACTTCGCTGTTGAAGAAAAGGTTGTTCTTCAACTTCGACACCACCCACCAAATTGACCATCCAAAGATTTGGAAAAATCGGTGGTATCAGCGTCTATAAAAAAAAAATTCATTAAATAAATATAACACATTATACAAGTCAACAAAAATAACAGAAATTCAAAACTGATTATTATTATTACTACTTTAAAAACAATTTGAGACTGTCATCAGAATAATCAATTATTATATTAACCTTGCAGGTATTGTCTCTCGTTCACCCTGCTGGGTCCTGCTTCAAAGCGGTCAAAGTTGAACCGATCGGGAGAGTTCGGATTTCTTCTTCTCCGTGGAATCACGGGGAAAAGAACGGCTCTTTCTTCCTCCATCTCTTCCTCCTCATCCTCCTCCACATTATCCACCTTCATACCTGCGGGGTTTTCGTCATCTTCGAGTAAAATCGCCTCTGGCACAGCTAAAAATTTTAGAAAAATTTTACTAAAAAAACCAAAACAGGAGGTATTATTTTTCTAGTCACGATGCGTTCTCTATAAATAAGGTTTTTCAAACGTTTTTTTTTTCAAACAATTTTTATCTACAATTTTTTTTTCAAAATTTTTATCCAATTTTTTTTCAAAATTTTTAGCCAATTTTTTTTTCAAAATTTTTTTCAAACGATTTTTTTCAAACGAGTTTTTCTTTAAATGTACTTACGTGATGGTACATCGAAGTCAGATGAAGCATTCTCCCAGTTGTCATGTAAAACATTCGCCATGGGACGTAATCCCATATCGCGAATCAACGTGTTGAGAGATGCCACTTCACAATCACACACCTGAGCCATTTTTTGAAATTTTATTACCCCCCAAAATCCTAACATTTGGGATTTCGCAAACTCCACATATTCATTTTCTTGTAAAAAATGTTGGCTAAGACCTTCTGCGATAACATGGGCCAGTGTCTGATTCGAGACGCACATCCTTTTCACTACACTTGCGGGAGTCTTGTCGCTATTCATGTTAGCCAACACTTGGTCCCAACCATCATCATAATCAGCATCATTATCATCACCGTCAATTACATTTAAAGTGTTCAATCCGCGTGCTAAGAAGTCTAATGCTATTCGCACTTCTTCCCGATGCTCATCCCTTATCGGGATCGATGTAAGGACATCGATAACCCAAAACCCACAAACACTCGCATGTACCACTTTATATTTTTCACTGAATCATTCGGAAAATCAAGCATTAAAAATGCTTTACGAAGAATCGCGAGAACGATGGTTAGTGGCTCCATCCCGAAGGTTTGAAAACAACTGAAAACTTTTGAGATAAAGTCCTTTCATTTATAGACTTAGGTTTTCTATTGTACCTATGCAGTTGCTCTTTCTCTCTTCCTCGCCGAACTATTACAAAAACTGAGATACAGGTGTGAAAGAGGTCCACGAGATAAAAAGACTCAGGAAAAACAAGGATACATACATTTTTACTTCTCTTCTAACGTATTGTAACATTTTTTCAACAGTTACAAAATTGGTAGGCAGAACTCGAACCACATACACACACGCCAACATAGTCTCTGTAAGAGGAAAAGAATATGTCCATGCATGTGTGTGTGCGAGGGAAAGAGAGAATGGTATGAGTCGATAGAAAAATTTGATGCATGATATACTTTATTGTAAACAAAATATTCATTCGAAAAATAAAAATTGTTTCAAAAATAAATTGAAATAAGATTTAAAACAAATAGTTTTCAAAAATTGTTTGGAACTTTCTCAAGCTGTCTCAAGCCTGGTTTCCGTTCTGTGGAGAGAGGAGGAGAGGACGGCTTATCTTTAAAAACTCGAGGTAATCTCTATATGTAGCAGTTGTACCATACACCTTGTTTCTAAACTATAAAATGTCTGATTCTCAATGTCAAGTGTTAAGAATGAGTGAAATATTCACGACCGCATCATCTTATTCTATCCACGACTTACGAATTAAACAATTCTGCTTCAAAAAAACTCTTTGTTGGTTTGGAAAACCAACTTGATGGACGTTTGGAACCAGTTAGACGATTACTTAGTAACTTAAAAACGGGGGTTATCTTTAAACCTGTTAGAATGGACACATCACGTAACTAATAGTGGAACTTTTCCGATTGTTATAAACCGATACCAGCTTGTGCTTACTATATCATACTCTGAAAAAGGTGTTTTGCTTGAGAAAATCAACGAGGATGACGATTGCAGTGGATCAAGTGGCGGGCTGAAAGGAAACAAGATAAATATTCACATGGAGTCGTGATTCAAATGCCCACATTTGAATGGCTTGTCAACGTGGTCGTTTGCATCGCTGAAGGAGTTAGACGTTTGGAGAGGATTGTGGCGGATGTCGAGCATTGTAAAAATATACTTTTGGAGAAACTGTGTAATTACTTCAAGTTGGAGAATATGAAAAATCCATCCGATGAATTTATCAAGCATCTTGTCAAGGCAAAATACGACTTTCTCAAGGAGCAAGTTAAAAATAAACTACCTTCATCATTTGTTGAACTATGTCTTCATATATTTTTTCTCAAATTAACTGTGAAGTTGCACAGTTATATTGCTAGTAAAAAAAAGGATGTCAGTATACTTAAAAAATAAAAAATAAAATGTGTGACACTAAAGAACTTTTTTCGAAACTGTTGTCCGTATAAAGAGTGCGTTTTGTACACATAAACTATGTTTTCATGACAAGTCGTGATAATATATTTTTCTTAAAACTTCTATGTAAAAAATATGTGTATATGTGTATAAAATGTGTATGGAAAAAGTATATGAGTGATGACTTGTATGAAAAAACACTTTGCCTTGTGTTAAAACAATCACCCACAATGTAAATCTTTTGCAGTATTTTACACAATTTGACATCTTCATCAAAAATGTATGTTACACGCATCGTATTTCTATTTGTTTATTTATTCAAACGCATATAAATAAATCGAATTTTTCATCACGTAAAATGATGTGGTTTTTCTTCTTATAGCTATATCCTATTCGTTCATTATTAGGCATGACAAAAATACTAAATTCATGTAGCGATGGTTTAGACAACTATTTAAAAAAATATTATTCTTTCGACTTGTACTTTTTCGTTTTGTAAGTGTTTTTCAAACTCTCGCTTTCATCATTCTCGACACTTGCCTCTCGTTCGTTATCTTGCTGTTCTCACAAGTAGGATAAGCAGGTGCAGTATCTACAATCACTTTTCAAATATGAAGCCTGGCAGGATTTTTTGTTTCTCACAGTATCCAAGTACAGGTGGAAACAAAGGAAAAAGGTAATAAAATGAAAATGGCCAAAAATGTTTCGGGGAAGGCGTGTGGTGGCCCAACGCGAAGGTTGCCTCCAGATCAGCTAATATTGGAGGCAAACAGCGGCGGCGGCGCATTCATAAGCTTATACCTGCGCCTGTTCAGGCTCGGTAAGCTTATACGCCTGGCACGCGCATACCGATTGCGAAACATGAAAAGCGAATACGTTCCGCATGCGGGGATTGCTTTCCAAAATCTAGGTATAATTTCTAGATATAATTTTTTTTTCAAACTATAACAGGTAGATGAAGTGAATATTCATTAGTAAGCATAATGGACACACGATGCAAACATCCATTGACCTCCAGGATTTGCAGGCCAACAAGTTGTGGAAGATCATTTTTTGTAAAAAAATTTCTCCATCATGTCAAGAAAATGTGTGATGCTGATTTTGAACGTATTTTATTCTATTTTCCAGAAGCGCAATCAACCTATTCATTTCGGACAGTTGATTGAATGTCACGATAATTTGCCCGAGCCACCTGATTATTCGAGCGACAGTGGAGCTATACTCGTCATTATCGACGATCTTATGCGTGAATCATCCAATAATACTATAGTCGACTTATTTACAAAAGGTAGTCATCATAAAAATCTCGGTGTTATTTTTATATCACAAAATTTATTTTATCAAGGGCATGTACGATAATTAACGTTTTAAAACAAACATTTTTTCGCCTGATGATTTTTCCTATGTTTAAATCCCTCAGAAAGGTATAAAGAGTAGTGGGGACACTGCAGAAATACCAGTTGTACGTTTGTAATGGCTGTGGACACACGTAAACATAATTGTGAAAAAAACAATAGAGCATTACATGCACTCTGTCGCTTGATTCCTAATCAACGAGGTGCGATTTTGCGTACAGCTGCACGGAAAAAATTTATCCGTGAAAAAGTCCCGAATTAGTAGCTAGGTCTCGTATATGAGAAAAATTCATCGAATATTGATGAATTTTCGTAAACAATCTGCGAACTTTGAGAAAGAATTGACGAACTCGATTTGAAAGATCTAAAACGGTTCATCACTTTTTTTTACGTAAGTATTTTCAAAAATATTACGAGTGATTGGGAAAAGATACGCAGAGCACTCACGAGCTTGCCCGACAAATCTGTGAACTGGAAAGTAGGTTCGCCTGTACGTGGCCCGCACACACGCTTGGCCAAACGCGCGATGCTTGTGTGCAGTCGTATGTGTGCTTCGACTTCGTCGGATGAGTGGCTAGAAGTTTTATAATACCTATTTTGTCTAGCCTCGATGGCAGCAGGCTTTGAGGGTTCGAACCTTTCTGAGTTGCGAATTTATAAATTAATGTAAATTATCGCACAAATAAAATTTTGTCCTCTTTATATTTCAGTCTGAAATTTTCAGGAACTATTTGTAGGAAATTCGAACTGTTCGTAAAACACTTCCAAATTTATCTATTTTTTCCGTGTGACACAAAACTTATTAAATACATATTTGAGTGTGATCTTAATGTACTAGCTGGAAATGTACCACTCAAAAACCATGAAAAACAAAAGTAAAAAAACGCAAAAAAACTTTGAGAAAATTAACCGTGTTTCGCTCTAGTTAGAAGCATTAAAAACGTTTTATCGTACAAAAAGGTGGTAGGTAATAATACACAAAGTCAAATTTTTTTCTCTGTTTTGATGTTAGTATTTTTTTATAAATATGGAACATGCAAGGAAAATGTTTTTGATTCCCAGCGAATAGGTCGAAAAATATCAGCAACAGGTTTTGGGCCAACAAACCTCTGTCTTATCATCGTCATCACTTCCTGCTTCCTCACCATTCTCAGGCGATGTTTAAAAAGCTTCACCCACGAACCCCAAAACAACCACTCAAACTCCTGGGAATGTTATGAAACGTCTTGATGCTAAAATGAGTCAAATACTTTATTCATTCTCTTCAAAAGATGGGTATGAAAAATGGAAAATTTATCAACAGGTTACCAGAAATTTC
>CAKNWW010311203.1:0-13465 GCA_932074435.1 Andricus kollari | reverse complement strand
TTTTTTAAAAATGCACGTAAATCGAGAATTAAAATTTGTATACCTACAATTACTGCACACAAAAAATAAAGCGATTGGAGGCTAAACTAAAAGAAATATTTAAAATTTGAAAAAAAAAAATCAATTTTGGAAAAAGTTTGCATTTTTTAAAGAAAACTACTCTTCCCTGACATGCTACGTTTAATGTGCTAATATTTTACAGTATTATTTTGCAGGTCCTTCAAGTGAGAATTAAGCGTGAATATTCATAGGGCCCCTTTATTGAGGTAAATAAACCTAACTATTATAAAGAAAACATTTTTTTGAATTTTTGGATTGGGGGTTTTGTGAATGCCCCAACGGTTGCTTCGTCGTCCGTCTCTCCTTCTCTTACATCCCCACTCCTGCTCCCACTCTCAGAATGTTCGGTCTCTTCCGTGGGGAGAGTCACGACGCCGTCAGTACATGTGTAGCTTTCGAGCCGACACAAGTGAATAATAAAGTGCAGTGACATTTGAACTCTGTCTCAACTCATTCTTTGGAACAACCCAACATTGGTCCAATCAAGCCGGATACATTCAGAGGCCTTGCCACGTCAGTGCGCAAGAACCTGGTCATCAGTCACAAGCTCTACTTCAATTGCCTAAGGGAAAATCGCACCCGCCTCCACCTCTGGGACACGCTTCTGAACCGCTCCCTTCGTTTCGAGGCTTATGGACTTCATCACATCGGAATCATAACCTCATCCCTGCCCCTGCCCACCGGGGCAGTAGAGTACACCCAAGGACTCAAGATGGCCGATCCTAGGTTCGACACCCCGGAGGGGTGGGGGATCGGTACCAACATCTATGGGCGGCTCCTTCTCTCGGGCGCTCTGCACTGAAAGCAACTGCTCGCCCAACAAACAGTATTCGGCTAGACCCTCACCGGCCACGAGAGACTAGTCGAGCTCGTGCAGCGCTTCTGGTTACTTGAGGAGGTTCCTCGGGCCCCACGATTGTCGACGGTGGATTCTGAGTGTGAACGCTTGTTTACCCAGGGACATACACGCGAGCCAACAAGACGATAAATAGTGCCTCTGCCCCTGAAGGCAGAAGGGGCCTCTCGTCTGGGGGAGAGCCTGACCGACGGTCAGGTAGCGTTGGTAACAATTCACCGCCGCATGCGACGCGACACGAAGCTCGCCGATGCTTACATACGATTCGTGGAGGACTACCTCAAACACGGTCACATGCGTCCTGTCACGCTCGAAGAAGGGCAAAACTGCCCTAAGCCAGTCTGCTACATCTGCCATCACGAGATTTGGCAGCGGAGCGACGAAGGGGGCAAACTTCGCGTGGTGTTCAACGCCTCCCACCTAACAGCCAGCGGATGCAGCCTCAACGACGTAATGCATGCCGGCCCCAGGCTCCAGAATGACCTTGCAGTCGTGGTCGCCCGCTGGAGAACTCGCCGAAGCGCCTACTGCTCTGACGTCAGGATGATGTTCCCACAGATCCATGTCCGACCCAAGGACATCCACCTGCAGCGGATCCTGAGGAGGCCGAGCCCCAAAATCCCAGCAACTCACTACGTCCTCCTCACGGTCTCCTATGGAGAGACCAGTGCACCGCACCTCGCATTGCGGACCCTGAAGCAGCTCTGCCAAGACGAGGGCGCCCATCTCTCCGAGGCCGTCGACGCAGTCAACAGGGATCTGTATGTAGACGACTTCCTCAGCAGCGCAGACGACCTCGAGTCAGCGCGACATCGCCGCGACCAACTAGTCACACTACTCAAAGCCGGCGGCTTCAATCTCAAGAAATGGGTGTCGAATAGCCCCGAGCTACTCGAAGACATCGCCTCAGAGGGCAGACTTCGGCCGATATGGCTCCAACTCTCGACCGAAAGACCGCTCAACGAACTGGGGGTCACCTTGTATCCGGTGCGGGACTGCTCCCAGTTTGCCCCTCCGCCGGCCCCCTAGCAACCGTCAGTTCACCAAAAGGACGATCCTCGCCGAGCTGGCTCGAATCTTCGACCCAGCCGGGTGGGTCGCTCCGGTCACGGTGGTTGCTAAGATGCTGATCCAAGACCTATGGCGAATCAAACTCGACTGGATCACGTGCGTGCCTGAGCCCTGGGCCCGCATGAGACTCGATTTCCAAGAGACGATGAAGGAAGTGGACAGGATTATCATCCCACGCTTGATTCGACAGCACCAATCACGACGGATCGAGCTGCATGGCTTCGCGGATGCGAGTTGTCGAGCAGCAGCCGCAGCACTGTACTCCAGAATCAGCGACCGCGACGGAGAGAATGCTATGACCTACCTCCTCTGGGCAAAGACCAAGTTGTCGCCAATGAGAAGCCTCCTCCCGCCAAAGAGGGCCACTGCGCGGATGATCATCCCGCGACTTGAGCTGAGAGCCGCTCTCCTCGCAGCCAAACTTCTCCACTCCGCAACCACAAACTTGGACATCCCCCTGTCCGACTGCCATATCTGAGGCGACTCAAAGATAATGCTCCTTTGGCTTCACTCCGATGCCCCGAAGGGAAACAATTTGGTGGACGACCACATCGTACACATTCATGAACTAGTACCCGACGCTAAATGGCACTACATTCCAACCAGAGAGAACCCGGCTGATATCGCCACCAGAGGCAATGACATCCCAGGCCTCTCCCAATCCAGCCTATGGTGGAACGGACCCGCTTGGTTGAAGGAAGACTCCGCTGCCTTGCGCGCTCACGAGGGCTTCGCCAACGGACAGACCCAAGCACGCCCTCAATTCGTGCCCCCGTAAGAGTCCATGACCTGCACAAGGAATACGTGATCTGCGTCAAAATAAGCCAGAAGATACACTTCGGACCCGAACTCGCACAACTCCACCGGGGTCAGCCAATCCGCCGTGACAGCGCGCTGAGAGGACTGGCGCCCTTCGTCGACGACACCGACCTCTTGCGGGTCGGCGGCAGACTCGGCAACTCGAGACTCCCTCCCGATGAGAAAAAAAAAAAAGTACCCGATCATCCTGGACAGACGCAGTCACCTTGCTCGGCTTATCATCAACTGGGCACACCTCCGGAGCCTACAGGTCGGCATTCGCGCGACGTACCTTCACGCCATCCGACGCGCCTGGATTGTCAGCGGAAGAGCAGAGGTCAGGAAGCGCGTCAGTGACTGCACGTTCTGCGCCTATACCCATGCTAGCCTATGAGGCAAGCCATGGCCCCCCTGCCAGCTGCCCAGGTAACTCCGTCAGCCGCCCTCTTCTGGACCGGCGTGGACTACGCCGTTAAGTGAGGACGACCAAGGGCTATATCGCCCTTTTCGTTTGCTTGGGGGTTTTGTGGATGCCCCACAGCCTGCCTCGTCCTCCGTCTCTCCTTCTCTTTCATCCCCATTCCTGCTCCCACTCTAGAAATGTTCGCTCTCTTCCGTGGGAAGAGTCACGACGCCATTAGTACGTGTGTAGCTTTCGAGCAGACACCAGTGAATAATAAAGTGCAGTGACAATTGAACTCGGTCTCAACTTATTCTTTGGAACAACCCAACAAAAGCATGTTTCCAAAAAAAGTTGCCCTTGCCAAAAATTCCCTGTCTGTGGAGAATCACCCATATACCAAAATGTTTTTACTTTGCCAGCACATTAACGTTTCTTATAAAGCGATAAGTATACTATGAGTAACTCTTTCACGAAGTGCAATAAAAAGTAGGGGATACCGGGACTAGTTGGTACACGGGTCTAGTTGGGACAAAGCGAGTTTTAATACTAATATTGAAAATATCAAGCCATATGTTGTACAGTGGTCGAAGCTTCCTATACGGATTATAACAGTGTATGTTGATGTCAAAACATGGCGTTTCACAAAAAACATCGCCGAATATGTATTTTCAAGGGTGGTGAGTAACTTTTTATTTTGTTGGTTTTTTCGTTAAATCATACTCGAATATTATTGTTATTTTTAAAATGAATATGAACATGAATAGAGTATATCAACAGATGCGAGAATTCGTTGAAAAATTTTTTCCAACCTTAAAGTTTAGAATTTTTTGCAAATGTTGTTTACCAAAAATGCGGTCGGGGTAGGTTGGGACAGATTATCTCGGGGCAAGTTGGGACGATTAAACGATTTAACGTATTTAGAGTAGAGATAGATATGGCTTGTGGGTTTTTTGTATTGCTAAAACTTTTGCTTGAACTTGGAATTTTTCCTGTCTACACAGAAAATCTAGAAAGATGAAATCTGAAAATGATATAAAGTGACTCGATAAGTTTTTTTCGTACTTAAACACAACTGGAAAATTAAAAAATAAGTCAAATCTCTTTAAAAGTGATTGTTCCAACTTTCTTCCTTTTTAAAAACAACTACAGATTTTCTAAATTGACATTGTTTTATTTGTCCCAACCTGCCCCGAGCATTGTGCCAACCTGCCCCGTATGTGGGGCAGGTTGGGACACAGGACATGATCTCAGTTATACACTCGCTGAGAATTAAGTATATTAGCAGTTTTTGCTCTTCTTGGACCGTGCACAAACAGTTTATAACCTATGCGAGAATTAATGGTTCATTTAAGGCTCATTTAATATCCAAAAGCCAAATTTTGGGCTCTAATGTTTTTGTTAAAAATGCGTGGTACTGCCACCTTTACGTAAAGCTAGCAGTACTATGGTAGAAAATAATTGTTAAATCAACTTTTTTCTTTCACAGGAATGGATGGCTCATTTAGAGCTCTTGAATGACCCCCGGCACAATTTAGGGCCCATTTTAGGCTCTCGAATGACACCAAAATCAATTTTTCAAAACCATCCCTTAACATTCGAAAACTATCCCTTACCCAAAAGTACCGAAAAAGTGCAGGAAAAAGTATTGCATCAGTTTGGAATATTTTTTAGTTTTCCGGAAACAGCAAGAACTATTTCAAAGAAATTTATACCAAGAATGTATCATATAAATTTTGTTCCCTTAATTTAAGACTTTTGTCATGTGGTTTTTAACTTGTACATGCTACCTGATATATAAAAGATTGGTGTATATATTTGTGTAAATATTTATTTTCGACGTTGATGTTACACCGAAAAATGCTCGTGTATGTTTTTAAAAAGTAACCTAATTGTTTATTAGACAATTCGGTATTTCTTTATTGATTTAATATAAGATACAAGCTTATAGTCGTAGAGTTAGATTGGAATTGACGAAGGGCCACACGCCCGGTCCTACTTATACTCTAGCATTAGTGCGTGGGCTTGCCTAAAAAGTGAAAGGCAAAGTAGATGTGAGACAATAATATAGGTCAAAGTCCAAATGCGTAACACTCCCCTTTTTAGATAAGGTTTAGTCCTCTAAACCTATTTTAAATTTTCTAGACTTAATCGGTTTCATTGAGAGTTCAGTAAAGGTTGAGTAGAGGTAGTATAGGTTACAATTTGTGGTTTAATGTGGTTTTTAGTTTTCACGCAGAATAAACAAAGTTTTGTGGGAAATAATACTCTAATCAATTCAAAAATACCACATTTGTTTAGTGCCCATAAGAGCAATAATGACAACGAGAAGTATCCTACATATTTAAGCCAGTCTAAACCGGTTTCTACCCATGTTTCCATACGCCGGTGATTAGCTATATTTTTCAATGTATTTTCGGTGTCATCTAAGCTTAAACGGGCTTGTTTAAGTTCGTCGTTATTTATCTGTTTGGGAAGTTGAATCAAAATCTGTTCTAGCTTTTTTAAATCCTGTTCATCGTAATTAATATCGTAAGTTACATTAAACCAATAGGTTTGTTTTTCTTCTCAATATTTAGGTAGGTCTATCTGATCATAATTATTATATAATTTACAATTATTTCCTGTTATTTTAACAGGATTGATTATTTCTACAACCGTTAAATTTTTGTCGCAACTTATATCTAAATTTGTTTTAACAAGCGGTATTATAATATATCCATTGGAAATAGGTATGAACGTTTCCTTATGCAGTAAATACGAGAACTGATTACAATTTAATTCGGAGTATCTTTTAAAAAGGCTTGCTTAGCAGGTTTTACTATCCGTTATTTTAAGATTCGGCTGGTTTCGTTTGCAAATCAGGTAACTCGTTATTGTTTTACAATTTTCAGTCGTCTGTCTGTCTGTGGGAACGTATATGTCTCTGAATTTAATTACTAATTCGTGGTCAGGTATAATAGACAAATGAAGGTTACCCTTCTTTTCGGGAATAGGAGTGATTTTTTGTGGAGATCCTTCTTCCTTTTCTAAAACGGGTATGCCTAGAATATAAGTAAAAAGTCCTTGAACTATCGCTACGGAGAGTGAACTGATGTCGAGGATGTGCTGATAGTTTTCTTCTGTATTATCAAAGTGATAAGGTGTTCTATGATGATTTTCAAATTCTTGCGATGTATTTTTCAAAATTGCAGGTGTTAAAATTTGCGGGTGTGCTATCCCGTGTTTGCCATCATTGATAGCATCAATAGCGGTATCAATATCCTCATTCATTTCGTCTATTAAGAGTGTGGTCAATATGAGTTTGGTATTAACAAAATTATCCTTGGTATTATTGTTTACTGTTTGTCCTAATTTATGTGCTAAACTAAGTTTCTTTTCGATTTCTTGTTTTATTGAAAAATATTCTGTTGATGAAGAATCTAATATTAGTTTAAGAATCTTTGTATGGTTTGATAGAACTGAAGCTATATTTTTATTGTCGGCGTATAATCTATCGAATTCTGAATTTACTTGGGTCAAGTCGGATTCGTATTGTGTTCAAAATAAGGTTTTAGAGATATCGCTGATGAAATTAGCTAATCCTCTTTTATGCCTTTGTTTTCTGAGTATTTTTTGCAGGATTGTTATTTTAGAAGTAAATCGGTTAAATCTCCCTTTAACCAAGCTTAGTTCTTCTTTTGGTGCACATAAAGTTCCGCAAGCTCGTTCTGCTACAATTAGGGTGTGTTCTATTGCTTCTAACCTTTGTTCCGTCATCTGCAAAATAAGGCATTATTTGGTCAATATGTATTCGGATTATTTTGTCTTTGTTCCTTAGTCTAATATTGTTGTTATCTATTAGATCTATTACTTCATATGGACCTTTCCCACTATGTTCCAGTTTATTGGCTTTAGTATTGTTTACAATTTCTACTTTATCGCCTGATTTGTAAATCGGATGTGCTCTTACTATTCCTTCGTCTAATCGCTTTTTAGTCTTTTCTTGTTCTAATTCTATTCTCTCCCTCATTTTCATAATATTACAGTCGTGTTGTAGTTTCCATTTTCTAATCAAGTCTTGATATGTGAGATTAGTCGATGGGGCTATTGTAGATGGGATATTGGGTTCTCTAGCAAACGTAGCCTCGAAGGGTGTTGTTCCTTAAGTTGTATTTTTTATGGTATTTATTGCAAAACTAATAAATTTTAAATTATCATTCCATTCGTTATTATTTTCGGCCATTGAAGTTTTAATTAAGTTCTTTAAAGTAGAGTGCATTCTCTCAATGTTACCGTTTGATTGAGGGTGAGAGGCTGTTGTTTTTACATGCTGAATTCTAAGTGCTTCTTCGAATTGCTGCATCAATTCGGATAAGAAGTTTTGTCCTTGATCAGATAAAATAGTCTTAGGTGCACCAAAGATATAGATATAGTGTCCTAGTAATCCATCGATGATTGAACTTGAGGTTTCGTTCTGCAAAGGCAGCAGGACAGTGTACCTTGTTAATCTATCTTGGATACTTAGTATGTATTTATTACCTTTCTTGGTTTCTGGTAAAGGTCCAAAGATGTCTAAGGCAATTTTATCATTGGGATTCGTTGGGATGTCAGGTAAGACCATGCTTGGTTGGTTATTCTGGTGGTTTTCTGTAATTGACAAATAGGACATTTTTTGACATAATTTTTAATTTGTTCGTCCATTCCTAACCATATCCCGATCTTCTTTGCTCGTTCTAAGGTATTCTTTTCTCCTAGGTGAGCCGAGTGAGCCTCTTTCATGATTTGCTCTTTCTCAGCTTTAGTGAGCTCACGGGTATTCGAGAAGCATAAATGGAATCCTGTATCTGGATGATAATTTGACAGAAATTGTACCAGTTCTTGAATTAGTTCTTTTTGTACAGGAGTGAATAATGGATCTCCGAATTGTAGTCGCACTAGAGTCAATTTTCTATTCCTAATTTCATCTATAATCCAAACTAAATGTTTTAACCAATTTTCTTCATCGTATTTTGGCACACTTTCTTTAGTAATTTGCCTCCATAATTTTCGTATAGCATTTGGTTTAATTTTGACTCGCTCGTTGGTGACGGGGTCCAAACGCCATTCCATACATTCATTGTACCAGTTGACTTGGGGATTCTCGGTCTTTTCTTGCAACTCGTCTTCTATGTTTTCTACATCAGAATCTGTGGATGATTCTGATTCCTCTCGGCTGAGTACTTTGATTTTTTCTTTTGGTTATAGTGTTTTAATCTCAGTGATTTTAGGCTTTGCTGTTATAGGTTCTGGTGTTTCTAACTGCCTAGAGCAGGGTGTGCCTAAAATTTTAATTTCAAGTAACTCTGTTTCTAGTTCATCTATAAGGGCATCCTCAAAGGCTTCTTGTAATAAATCTTTTTCTCGGATGGGAAAAAATCTTGAAAGACAGTCTGCGGCTTTATTTTCTTTTCCTGTCACGTACTGTACTTCGTATTTATATTCCTCGAGTCTTAACCTCCACCTCAATAATCGTGAACTGGGGCCTTTAACATTATGGAGCCATAATAGAGCTTGGTGGTCGGTTTGGATCTTGAAAGGATTTCCAAGTAAATATTGTCTTAATCTCTTAACTACCCATACTATAGCTAGTAATTCTTTTTCGCTGGCGCTGTAGTTTTCCTCGGCTTTATTTAACGTTCTTGATATAAATAAGCAAGGACGACCGTGTTGTGATAATACTGCTCCAAATCCGTAGTTAGAAGCATCGGTTGTTAGGGTAAATGTATCTTTGAAATCTGGGAACTTTAAAACGGCTGATTCACATAGTACCTTTTTTAGTGTATCAAAGCTCTCCGTACATTTAGGCGTCCAATCAAAGGTACTGTCCTTTTGTGTTCGTGTATTTTTTAAAAAAGTAACCTAATTGTTTATCAGACAATTCGGTATTTCTTTATTGATTTAATATAAGATACAAGCTTATAGTCGTAGAGTTAGATTAGAACTGACGAAGGGCCACACGCCCGTTCATACTTATACTCCAGCACTAGTGCGTGGGCTTGCCTAAAAAGTTAAAGGCAAAGTAGATGTGAGACAATAATATAGGTCAAAGTCCAAATGCGTAACATTGATGCCTACGCAGTTTTTTAACCAGGCCACCCGATTGTATAGTGAATATAAAGAGAATCTTTCTTTCGTAAATTATAATTATGTATTAACCTTTATTGAGTCCAACATTTTAGTGAAGCTAATCTCATTCGTTTAAACAAAAAACATGATTAGATGATTACAAATAAAAATTTAAAAAAAAGGTTATGAAGCCTTGAATTCTGAAAATCAATATTAAAACATTAAATTTAAAAAAAAAAGCCACGAAAAAAAGCCAATTTTTTGGATTTTCAAACCTAAAACATGGGGGGATTTAATGCACCTTTCTAATCCAAGGACAAATAACAAAAGTTTCTTACAAATCCGGTTCTCTAATTTATGTTAACAATTAAATACTTAAAAGTCTTTAGCAACTTCAGAGTCGAGTATTTGAATCCTCAATGTTTTTGTTAGACCTTCACTTTTCCTCAGAACAATACTTTTTCTTGAACTTTGCCAGTTCTTTTGGGTAAGGGGTAGTTTTCGAATGTTAAGGGATGCTTTTTAAAAATTGACTTTGGGGTCATTGGAGAGCCTAAAATGAGCCCTTAATTCTGATCTACTCTCTTTTTTAATCAGTGCATATTCGTTTTTTAGTGTATTTTTTCTGTGATAGGGGTTGTTTTTGAAAAATTGCGCCGGGGGTCATTCAAGAGACCTAAATGAGCCCTCAATTCCTGTGAAAGAAAAAAGTTGATTTAGCAAATATTTCTACCATGGTACTGCTAGTTTTGCGTAAAGCTGTCAGTACCATGCATTTAAAAAAAATGTAGAGCCCAAAATTTTGCTTTTGGGTATTAAATGAGCCTTAAATGAGCCCTCAATTCCGGCATAGGCTATACATTGTCTGGGCATGGTGGTACTTTCAGGTTTACCCACCTAGATTCGACAGACGCGCGCCTAGCAGAACCTTGCACTACCTCATGTAGTCACGTGCGACATATCCTTTCCTCTTGTCAGTAAATCGATTAGAGTCGTGTTGAGAAGATTCGTATACCTATGTTAAAAGAAAATGACCTGTAATAAACCAATTCTCGAGATAATATTATGGGTAAATAGGAGCTACAATTGGTCATTTGCGGAATAGTGACTTTCGTAATATAAATAGAGGGTCAGAAAGGCTTCTCTCTATTATTCTGATCGTCAAGATTTTAAGTGACTTGAGTGAAGAACACACGAAAGTTACATTATGGTGCACTCTAGCCAATGACAATATAGAGAGAATTCTTTATTAATAATAATGTATCATTTCTTAATAAAATGATATTATTATAATTCTAGTAAAAATTTCCGACGTTGACAATTAGCACAAGAATTGCCCAATACTGGCGACCAATGGTTTTAGAATCGGCGCACAATTAGTCGCCAGTCTTGGGCATCCAGTGATGGCTCAAGCCTGGCAGCAAAGACTTTCCATCGGTACCGAAATCGTGGGTAATTATTGGCTGCCAAAATTCGGCTAACATTGGCGATTATTCGGTCCGTCTGACACTTGGCCTGTAATTATTGGGCCAACAATTGAGCCTAGATTGGGGAAAACATTCGCTAGTACAAAATTTTTTTAAATGGGATGAAAATTACTATGCCAAAATTAAAAAAAACAGGTACATCATTTTTCAATAAATTAAAAAATTAGGGAGAATTAAATTACTTTACATGTCGTTTTTTCCATTACCGAAGTATGTACAAGAATGTGATGCAATTATAACGGTCTGCCATTCTATCTATGGAAGTGCGAATCATTCTGCAAAATAATGAAGTCCTGACTGCCGAGATACATTTTCTTAAAATTTAGGCAGTTGATTTTCCTAGCGAAAAAGAACGACACCAGCGTGCTCTAGAGGATTAGCTTCATCGCGTAAATGAAGGGGCGGATTCAAAAAGGAGATATAGAATTACTATGCTGGAGTGGGGAGGCCCCTAAGAATTTCAACAAAGAGTTTGCCATTTTAATTTCTAAAATACGCATCCGCATTGGAAATTTTATGCCGCATGTTTTTCTCTTAATGCAAAAGTTTGTACTTTTTTAGTTTTCTAATTACTTACAAAAAACTATTTTTAATTATGATTGAAATATTTCTCCTTTTTTCACTTTAAATTATGATGAAATGAGAAATTTTTGTTATTTTCAAATAAAATTCATATGAAATTGATATTGCTACGTTTTGCAAGTAACGACGTTAGGGAAAGTTAAAAATATTTATCTGTCTTTCTATTTTTAAACGTACTTGCCTACACTTTGTAATTTTTTGAAATCAAAAATAAAATAGATCAGTTATAGGGTATGAGTACTAATTCTTGGCACCTTAGCCCAGTTATTGGCATGCCAAAAACCGAAGTGAATTTATTTTATTTAGGATAAATATTTTATTGCACAAGATAATTAATATATTCATTGTATGTAAAAATGATGGTATGAATAAATAAATTGATGCAAACATGCTAAGCAATGTATTATCTATGAAATTAGAGAAGGGTGCCAATAATTGGAGGGGTGCCAAGAATTGGTGCTATAACCCTACGTATTATGAAAGCCATTAAAAATTCTATAATATAAATGCAGTAAAGGCTTTTATTTCAAAAAGGGCACAGAGTTTGTAGAATAATCCTTTATTTGTTTTAATGTTATAACAATAAGCTTTAACTAAAAAATGGCTGGTTAAATTAACCAGTAAATTTAAGTAGTATTATTTTTGAATTCGGATTTATCATTACCCATTTCATTTAACACTGTCCCTTAGAATAAGCCCTGATTTCTCGTATTTTAATTAAACAGTACCTATATCCTACCATGCCCTGCGGCAGAGAGTACGGGGCAATTATTTCGAAATAAGTCGATTTTTATAAAAAGAGAAGAAAGTTTTTTCTCTTTATAATCGTATCCCTGAAGGCATTAGAAAAGAATCTCAATCAATTTCCCCATCGGCTCGCTCACGCATACACTTCTATCTTTGATATACATCCACTAGACGTTTAATAGCACTGTTTTTTTTGCTATTATATACGAAAGGGTGCTCCCAAGAAAAAAACTGAATAGGAACGAAAATATTAAAAATAGAATTTAGAACAGAAAATGTTGTATAGAACTTTGATGTACAGGCGACAGGTCATCGATCAATATTGACCACGTGGCAAAAAATAAAAATATCACTTTTCAATGTGAGGCAGTAGTTTAGGGGTATCCACAATTCACACGTGCATCCTGGCCCAGGATCGACTGGCCGGTTTTAGGATCTATCAGTTTTTTTTTCGACGGCAAACTGAGAGAAAATGTATGACCCCTTGAAAGAAAGCCTTCATAGTAAGGGTTTGTCCAATTCAATTTACGAGATATGTAGTACATACACGCTATTTCGAAAAAATTTTGTTAGAAAGTGGGTTCTTTGAGTACATATACTTCCCAGAATTTGAGAAAAACGGCCGCTATTTTGTAATTTTGTAATTTTGTAATTTTTTTAAATTATTTTGGTATCAATTAAAGTAGCAAGAATTCCCACGCTGAATACAAAAGAAAATCACAAATACCTTCGCTTGTTCAAAAAAGACTGCCCTTTATATGTGTATTCAAGATAAACCATCCCATCTCTTCCGAGCTCTTTCACAATCTTCCATCAGTTCCCTTATATGGGCGATTTTCGAATAGATTTCAATTCCTATGTCCCTCGATGTTGATTCGATGTTCCTATAACATTTTTACCCACTAAGGTGATTACAGCACATGTGGTGGTCTACTTTATTAGTCCATACAGAAAAAGTACAAAAAAATTACAGTCAGGCATACCTTTTTTGTAATTAAGTAGTCAGTTTTTACCCTCACTACAGTGCCCCTCCCTACAGATTCACATACTTGAAATGTGACTGGACTGGTAAACATTTTTTTTGTAATATTGGCCTCGGGCAGTTTTTTTAAATATATTATGCAGTTCAAATTGCAATAATAACATGCTAGAGATGATAAATACTTACTGAAAGAATCATGCTTATATGTCTGTCCCTCGGTTTGTTAAGAACTCCGAAGGGTCTATAATTCTAACGAATTTGAGATAATAATTTGTATTATATTCGACTAAAATTATGAAAAATAAGTATTTTTTGTCAAATTTCTAAAACACATGACGTTTTCAGAGTCTCAAAATTGATTAAATCCTCATAAGTCGTCTGAGAACACGGGAAAA
>CAKNWW010311187.1:0-17228 GCA_932074435.1 Andricus kollari | reverse complement strand
TTTGCACCCATAATTAAATATATAAATTGATGAATGGCTTTTGAAAAAAAACTGAAAATTAAAGCAGATCACAAGATTAGAAATTATTCCACTCCTAAAAGTTAAAGGGCTGATTTTTTTCAATTGTTAAGACAAGTGTACTGGCTGATAACAGTGAAATCTAAGACGTTAAATTTTTTTTTTAGAATGTGGCGTTTGAAAAAATCCAATAATAATCCAACAATAATAATAATCAAACATGTTGTTTTCAATAACTGATTCTTTTCAAAGTTTCAGATTTTCCACGGAATTATAATCTTTTTATACTCACTTTTATGTATCTTTTACAAAACCATTTGCATTATTCTGTAAAAACACCAAAACAATTAAACAAAAAAATGTTATTAAATTTTTTTGTCTGTTTGAAAATCAAGTTTCAGAAGGAAATAATAGGAAAAGAAATGTATTATATTAAAAAAATATGAATCAATGACAGATTTTTATAATGTTAAATATTAATAGATTTGAAATATTTTGACGAATTTCGCTAACTGTTGATTAATTTCAAATATTAGAATAATAAAAATAAAAATTTGCTACTACTAACATTGAAATTATAATACGTTAAATAAATTTGGTTTCATTGATAAACTACAAATGTTGATAAACTTTTTTTTATTAATTATGGTAATTTTCCAAATTGGGAAAGGGAAGGGGAAATTGCTGTTACACTCTACTCCATATCCAGCTCGAAATATTACCAAAAATTGCTATTTTTGGTAATTTCATAAATATTTATTCGAATTGACCTTGAGAATGTCAGTTGTGAATATTTTCGAGGTTATATTAGTAATCAGACCCTCAAAATACGTTATTGTACGTGGTTTTAAGAAAACAAGAATATAATTAGTCATAAACGAGATTTTTAAAAATGTTCAATTATGTTGATTTTTTTAGGGTCAATCTGAAACTTTTTTGGTCTGCCCCGTATCATATTTGTTTTTTGTATTAGAAATCAGATTTTCTAAATGTTTTGAAACCATTTACTTCAAAATTGGGAAAATCTGTCAAAGAAAACCATCACCCTTTATTTTAATTATTAGAAGTTTGCAATTTTTCTTTGGGCACTAAATTCGCCATCAAATCATCCCAGAAGTGAAAACGTAAAAATGCAATTCCCTAAGATTAGATTTTTCTTTTAAATTAATATTCTTTTTCAAAAATGCTTTTCTTTTACAGTTCTTACTGCGTTAAACCATTTTTGTTTATTTTGAGAAATTACTTTTAAAAAAATTTAGCATTGAATTTTCAATATTTCGCTGCATTCCAAAAATGAACTTTTTTATCCTAATACATGCAGGAAACCTTATCATTTAAATTGAAAAAACAGGAATTTCTACAACAGCGCTAAAAAGTATTTCCAATATCCTTGATCTTAAGTACTTCAGTCAAATCACCCTTCTGGGAAGCAGATGTATTTTAAATAAAGAAAAAGTAAATGAATACATAAATAAATAACATTATATTTAATTTTAAAAAAATTAATAAAAATAAATCAAATGCGGAAAATTTTAGCTTAGTTACTGTTTACCTTAAATAAATCTGCAACATAAATTCTTGAACGTTGCTTTCAACATAACCTTGAAACAAAATCTATGAAGAAAGCTTTTTTATGTACTGGTGTATTCATCTTTAAATCATCATTGTTAAAATAACTAGACTAGACGAATGTGTTGAGTCCATCTGGAAAGCTGGAAATAAAAATACCCTATCAGCCCCCCTATATATACATATATATATATATATATGACCATTCGTTAATGCCAAATAAAATCTTGTACTGTGTCATAAACTGATCGCTTCACACACCATGAAAGATCCACAGAAACATTATTAAATTCTTCTGTGTCAAAGTAATCAACGGCTGGTATCATCCTCGATAAAAAGCTCTTGATTACGTTACTAAAAAGAAGTTTCTTTCCGATAAAGTATGAATGGCTGTCGTAATCTAACAATAAAGTTATTTAGTTTCGACACACAGGCACATCAAATGTCACGAAATTACTCACTTTCTCGTCTCTCTCTTTTATACCCACCCATAAACCACAGAATTTCCGGAAATAACCAATCCCTATGCTGGATATCTCACTCACGGAGAGTGGAAAGTGACGGCGTGTGATTTCGTTGCGACTTCGTGAACCAATTATCCCTCGTACTCTGTGGGTTAAATTCGGCTATTAAAGCCCTTTCACACGATTCTCTTGGAACGAGTTTTGTTAATGACAACGGATTGTTGGAGCCTTGCCTCGGCTTCATGTGTCTAGGGCCAAGAGATGCCAACCGCGTATCGTGTACGAGGATCACGAGAAGGATGAAAATGGCTCGAGGTAGCTAAAAGCGAACGAGTAAAAGGATGTGTTGCTTCACTAAAATGTCATGCCAAAGCGTTTCAACTGGTTTCACCACAGCTGCAACTGATAAAAGCCAATGAGGTCAGAAGTGGTCAGAAGAGGTGACTGGATTTGAAGCTACTCGAGTCTCTCCTAGCAGACTATCCGCAACAATCAAACCAGAATTTTGTTCCACCAATTTCATTTTGTCACCAAGCTGGTTATGACCTGGTTCCCCTATCGACATAAATTTTAGCAATAAACCCCTTCCACTAAGATTATTTTTAAAAACTGAATCAAATAAGATTGCAACGTCTGTTTTCAATTACTGCAGTGATCAAAAGTTCACACCACAGCCTCTTTAAAATCAAAATTCGCTTATTTCACCGTGATAAGAAATTATAATTTAGTGAAGCAATTACAACAGTTTAAAATATTAAACAAAATTTCTGTACATATAATGCCACTATTTTTTTCCTATGTATTTTGGCTCGCTAAACTCGAAAATCACATTAAAAAAATTTGTAATGGATAGGTTTTCGAGATATGATTTTTTGAAATTTTTTTCTATCTTTTTCGGCTGTGGCTTCACATGTGAGGCCATATATCAAGCTATAAACGTTAGATTCGCTCGCACGAGGTCTCAAATTAAAGGTACTCAAATTTCCAACAACTGCTCTCCATATTGTTTTCCAATATGTTCAGTAGTTTAGGTGTTACGTCCCAAAATATGTGAGAAAATTCCATTTTTTGAAGCCAAATAAAAATCGAAAATTCACTCTATCGCCATGCAAAAATATAAAAATTCAAATTATGTCCAGTTTCCAATTTTTTAGATACAGATCGCACATTTAAGAAAAAAACAAGGTATTGTTAAAGAAAATATATGCATAAATACCGGAGATATAAGCACTTGATTGAAGGTACCAAAATTATAATTTTACTCTGTTTTTCTATTTTTTTTTCATTTTTTGTATAGAAAACATTTATTTAATTTATTTTACTAGTTTTTAATAATGAATTTCAATATTGCATGACTAGATTAGAAATAATGCTGGTCCCTGATTTGTCTTCTGTTCTTCGCAGGTTCCGTTTCTCTGATGAGGAACCAAATAGCAACATATTTACACCTGTTGACATTAAAATTAAATTTAGACATTTATTCATTTTATAAAGCAGTGTAATAAAGAAGTACATGTATTAAATAATAGTACATTATGCAACAAGAGGCAAAAGTAGAAGATTTTTCACGCGGGTGAGTTTACTGCCCGAACGAGAATATTGTTGCAGAGTATCCGAGAAAAAAATATTCTCGTAAGTGCAGTATAATCACCCAAGGGAAAAATATACTTTTGCCTCGTGTTGCACGTATTGTTTTATTCCACTCTTGACTAAAAGTATACTTTTTGGTCCTGAAAAACGGGGTCGAAACAACTTCGCATTATAAGGAGATTTTTCGAAAATTAAAAAAAAATTTCGAAATTTGTTGAAAAAGATTACTTTTGCCCCGCTAAATTTTAGTTCCGCCCTGATAAATTTTACCTTTGCCACCCTAAATTTTACTTTCGCCCCGCTAATTTTACTTTTGCCTCGTTAATTTTTATTTTGCCCTGTTAATTTTACTTTTGCCCCGCAAAAATAGTTTTTGGGAAAAATATGCTACTTATCAGGGGCAAAAGGTGGGTTTTTCGGTCGGGTGTGGAATAAAATAAGGATATATATTCCATACCCATTTTTGCATAATTCTTGAGCAAGTCTTTAAAAATTTGCTTGTAATTCGGGTTTTTATTGTTTTTAAGAAAATTGGAAACAATCAATTGGAATGATTTCCAGGCTGCAACCTCATCAGGTGTCAATAACGAGGAGAAATTTTCATCTTTGAGCACCTTTCTTATCTGTGGACCGTCAAAGATTCTTTCGTTGATTTTTTCAATAGAAATTCTTGGGGAAATCGATCTTAAATGCTCGAGCGCTCGGCTTTCTTTGTCTAACGCTTTGACGAAGTTTTTGAAGAGTCCAAGTTTTTTGTGTAATGGTGGAAGGATGATATTTTGTTTCTTCACCCACACTAGTATCGATACTTTTTTAGAATCGGAATCGAGAATTGAAAGTATCTAGTGTTTTATACTCGATGCTCAAAAAATAGTATCGGTATCGCCTATCCCTTTGTACACTCGGTGCAGCGCGTGCACTGACGAGAGGCGAACCATCTTTAAATTTTGGTGCCTTCATTCAATTGCTTATATCTCCGGTATTTATGCATATATTTTATTCATCAATACCCTGATTTTTTTTTGTAAAATTTCGATGTATATGTAAAAAATAAGAAACTGGACATAATTTGAATTCTTCTATCTTTGCTCTATTATATAAATTGCTTAGAGTGAATTTTCGATTTTTATTTTGGCGCAAAAAATGGAATTTTCTCGTATATTTTGGGACATAACACCTAAACTACTAAACAGATTAGAAAACAATAAGAAGAGCGATTGTTGGAAATTTTATTACCTTTAATTTGAGACCTTGTGCGACCCAATTTGACGTTTATAACTCGATATATGGCCTAAAATGTAAAGCCACAGCCGAAAAAAATTTCAAAAAATTTCAAAAAGTCATATCTCGAAAACCTATTCATAAAAAAATTGGGTAAAGTGATTTTCGAGTTTAGCGAGCGAAAATACATAGGAAAGAAATATTTGCATTGAATGTACATTTTGGCTGTAAACTAGTGTTACATATAAGAATGCACTCGAAAGGAACTATATTCCGTAAAAATATGAAATTCTTCAACACTTCTATCTAAACATTATAACAACTTTAATTCTTTTTTTAAATTATCATTTTTTTGCTTCGAAAACTATCTCGGTTCTAGCGTCGTTATACTGTCTGGGATCAATGAGTATTGATTTTTATAATAATCTAGAATTCAATTGTTTGTTTTAAAAAAACACGTTCTTTCCGCAACACTTCTCTGACACACAGTGACTCAGTCACTGATCAATCTCGCTAGCAAGCGCCCCAGGCAAAGAGCTTCAGAAAGTCACCATGTAAAGCTCTTCGCGCGAGCATATAATGTCCAAGGTCTTTCGTTTCAGTCGCCTCTCACTCCACTGACACTCTTCATCATGCTTTATCGTCCATACATTTCCTCATCCAAGCTCTTGCGTTTCTGCGAATTTTGATATCTCTTCGACTCAGGTTCTCATTGAGTATTGTATTTGAATTCAAATCAATTTTCTGATTTTCTAAATTATTTAAAACATTAGCAGCGACTACAGAATAGTCACTATATTCAAAACCTATCGCCTTTTCATGTTCAAGCATGCGCCATTGAGTCCACGCATGGGCTAAGAAAACGGGGTAGCAAAATAACCTGAAATAACTGAGAATAATCTGAAGCAAGAAACCAATAACAATGGGCAAATTTCAAGTCCAACAGAAAACAGATGTTCGGTTTTCTTTACATTTCGTATTATAAATCTAACTGCTCTGCCATCAATACGCGTGGTCATTCAATATGGGGGTTTTCATTTACAAATTTAGTTATTTGCTTTTCTTAGCCTGAAAAGGCTAAAAATTCTCCACTTTCACAAGCCGATTTCTTGTCCCTTGTTACGGTTTTCCTGCTTCAGGTAAGTTGCAGTTATTTTAGCTTATTTTTCTACCACGTTTTCTTAGCTCATGCGTGGGTTTCATGGCGCATGCTCGGATATGAACAGGGAGTAAATTTTGAATAAAATGACAGTTCTGTAGTTTCCGTTTCTGTTTTAAATCATTTCAAATAATGAAACATCAATTTAAATTGAATTAGTATACTACGGTGCAAAATAAGAAAGTGTTAACTGCATTTTGAATTTGGTCCTCAATTCACAGTAGTTTCCAATATATTTATATAAAAAACAGTTTCGCATCAAATGCCAAAATCTAAATTTACTTACAGGTTTCTTGTTTTGCGCGACAGAAAATTGTCACTTATCATATGATGATAAGTGACAATTTTCTGTAGCTAAAAACGTAGTATTTTTCATTCCGGTTTGAAATATTTTGAACATTTGAACATTTTGAAAGTTTCTAATTATTTAAAGTGTACTCAGTATATAATATAATATTCTATAAGAAATCACCCTCTGCTCGAGACCAAGCTCCTAACTAAGCGCACAAATGCGTTCGCGAATTCTTTTAATATCGTCTCGCGCACGCGCATCCAATGCCACTCTCAAGGCGTTTACCGAACTTAGAGAGGGAGATGACGTTTCTTGAGTCTACCACATCTGTTCAAGTAAAATTGAACAATTAGCGCATTTAAAACACAATTATGTTTTCTATTGTTGAATGTTATAATTTTATTCGTTTTTAAAACACACCTCTCATGAGGATTCATAGGTTAAGTATCCACACTTTCTGAATCCATTTTAAACAGCATTGTTATAGTTTACTTCCCTTTATCTGGAAACTACTTTGTTGATCCTCTACGATACGAAAAATAAGCTGCTTTTCTTCGTCGATCTTTGTGAGGGATGTATTGAAAGTAGTTGCAAGGGCAAAATCTCGTTTAGGACAATAATTTTATTCATGCATTCTAATTATTTTATTGTCACTCTCGCTTCCTGAAAAGATTTAAGCATTTCCTATTTTTCAACATTTACAAATAGTTAATAAGAAGCGCATGACAAAGAGTGTCAGTGGCATGAGAGACGCCTGAAATGAATGACCTTTGGTTACTAGTTGGCCCACGTGGAGAGCTTTACATAATGACTTTGTGAAGTTCTTCGCTTGGGGTGCTTGTTAGAGAGATTGATCAGCGACCTAGATCGGAGCTGCATGGCGGAACTAGTGTCTTATTTCAATAAGGAGGACGAGAATCTTAGATAATCTAAAAAATGTATCCCCCTTCCCCTTATACCTTCTCGTGTACTTACCTTTCACACTTTTCTCACATGAACTACTTGATCCCCGGCTAGAATCGAGCGAGTCACGTTTCCCCGAAAGTGATTTACCTTATTGGTATAATAATAATAAATAATAATAGAGAAATAAATCGTTGTGTCCATTTTTACGTTATCATAATTTTTAATTTTAGTATAATTTGGTTGAAATCGCGAAAAATAGCACTTTCATTGGAATAAACCCTTTAGTTTGGCATCCAGAAAATCCTCTGATAGTATAACATCATGTAACATTTATAAGAGTTTAAAATATTTTCTAAACAGTTGCAAAAAGTAAATTTTTTTAAAATTCTTCCTTCACAGTTTATTGGATGCCTAAATATTCAGAACAGGAATTGAAGTGTACAAAAAAAAATATTTTCTGGAGATTTGCAAAAACAATGCTCTAGCTCTAATACGTCTAAACTTATTTTTTCCTAAAAATAACTCTTTTCATTGAATTTGATTAGACATTAGTTTTTTGGAAATAACTTGTTTCGGTAGCATTTCTCCTTAAAATGTCCTTATACGAATGAAATTACATAGATATTTCAGCAAAACTACAACATATTTAGTGCACTATCTTTAAAATTTCATAAAATACTGAAATAAAAATTCAAGAATTGATAAAATTTTGGTTTAAAGATAGTTGTAAATCTGTTTCTTTGTTTCAAAGACAACGTTTAAGCTCATGTTTTGAAAAGCGGTTTGTGCGAAATTGAATATTTAATAACAAACGATCGAATTAATTCAAATGCGACCTATCTTGTTTGAAAATAATTTCGTTAACACGATAACCATATACCTATCAGAGCTACATATTTATTTTTAATTATGTCTATAGAATATTTAGTCTGCCATAACTAAACTAAAATTACATTCTTTTTAGGTAAATTTTTCAATACAAAATCTTTTCTAGAAGTCATATCAGCTCAACTATTTGAAATGAAACAATATGCTGAGAAGGAGGAATTAAAAATAAATTAACTATTTGCTTTTTTGGACGACATGCTGCAGGGTTTATACCAATAAAAATGAAATTTTCAGTATTTTCAACAAAAATATACTCAATATATCAACAACAAAAAATAATAATTAAAATTGGACCCAAAGACAGTACTGGTCTGGTTCTGTGCGGGTCGGGTTTTCCAGTTGGCCCGCAGACCAGCAATCAAACCGACAACCCACGTTCAGCCTGCCAGCACGCATTCAAACCGACAACCTGCATTCGGTCTGCCAACCCGCATTCAACCCGCGAACCCGCATTTTGATAAATTTCTAACATTATCAAAAAATTTTAAAATTTTTATAAATTTCAGACAATTTTCAAAATTTTGATAAATTTGCAAAAATTTTTAGTTCTAGTTCGGTCAATCTTATATTTACGAAGCTTTTCAGGTTTTTCGGTTGATTGTGAATTTATTGGACGTTTGCGAGTTTTCGGGTTGAATGCGGGTTGACGGGCTGAATACGGGTTGCCGAATTGAATGCGGGTTTTCGGGTTGATTGCTGGTCCACGGGCCAACCCGCAAACACGACCCGCAGCAATTTTGCACACCCCTAATAATTTGACCGCAAAATTGAATTTTTTATTTTTGATTATATTTTTCACGATTTAAACGAAAGATATGCGTCTTAAAAAAAAAATTGTGAACCAAAAATTTATTTAGCTTTTCAAAAGAAACAATTTTGCTTTCAAATTTTTTTTTATATGTCGTATAGTTTTTTGGGAAAATGAAATATTGATTCTTGAAAAAGCATTTTTGATGGATAAAATCAGAAACGTTGGTCAAAAATGAATGGTTAATGAACTCTTTCTTTTATTTTAAGCCTTAAAAAACTTTGCCCAAACCTTAATTCCATCTGATCATTTTTTTCGAAAGTTATTGTGCCTATAAACAACTTCCACTACTACTACTGCTAATAATATTACAGACTTTCTTCTTTCCTTCGTAAAAATGTTTTTTTTTCTGCCTCAGTGGGTCTCGAAACGTGGAGATATGATGAAAACTGTCGAAGTCAAATTTCAATTAAACTAAGACCTTCTCATTAGGATGACAATGTAAAAATCTAGGATGACCTGAAATTTTTCAGTCAAAATTGGTTCAAGCCATTCGTGACTAGATGCGTGCAATATTTATCGGGTGAATCATGCAATCTATTGCATATATATATTTTTTTAAATTCTAGCAGCACAGTTTTTTCGAAGAGTAATAATACGGATCATACATGATGAATTGTTAAATATTTAAATTCATAATATGTAAGTAATAGCATTAAATTTTAAATTACAAAATTTTTTATTTGAACAGTTTTGAATTGTAACTGTCGCAAATGTTTTACTCACTTTAGAATTGTTCTCTTTTGAACTTTGAACCTTTTTAATTTCAAGGTTTGGAAAGCTTTACATTTTCAATTTGACTGTACTATATGGAAAAATGTACAGTTCAACGAGCGTTATTTGTCTTTAATCTTTTTACAAATATCATCGAAAACGAATAAACAATATTGGAAATATCCTACAACAAAAATTTCCAGCCGGATCAAAAAAACATAGAAGAAGTTAAAACATATATATTTATAGCTGAATTGAACATGTAAACATTATAAAGGCCTAAACGAAATAAAAATAAGTAGAATTAATATCAGAACTTCTTTTCAAATTATTCTATTTTGTTAAAATTTTGATTAAAACTTATATTATTTATCCGTCTTTCTTACTAACTGAAGAAAATTAACATGATTTTTTTCTTTTGTATGAAATCTGAATCTCACGACGTCATATAGTTAATTTAAAAACAAAAATTACCTCATTCAAATATATTTTAGTTTTCTTCATTGGATTTTTCAGTGTTTATTTTTTTGAACTATGCATTTTTTCTCGCACGAAATAGGGTTGAATTAACTTCTAAGTCTGAAAGTAAATATTCTTTGATTTTGATCGCTTCTATTTTTAATGTGTATAATTTTGTGTGTTTCCTATTATCAGATTGTAGTACTTCAAAAGCTCCGAACTTACATTTTTTATTTTTCATGTTGTCAATTCACAGCTTTTTTACTACGAATGCTTTCCACTTTAGAGAATGCATTTGAGTCATTTGTTAAAAGATTAGAAATTCTAAGTTTTTCATTTTAATATTTTACAATGGTTTGAAGTTGTTCAATTTTCAAGTTTAAAATTACATGAAATTTATATACGGCACACATTGAATTTTGATGTTCAGTTTCTCTCAACAATGGAAAACTTAATGTATAATTCATAACATAACTAAATACGCTCTTTTGAACACTTCAAGCATTCAGCAACATGGAAAAGGACCATTTTCAGCTGCCATTTCACCGTTATCGGATCCAACGATTTACGAGGTACTTCTGTGGGGAAAAATATTCTCCCGTTTCAGACTGAAAGTGAAAAATGGAAAGCCATTGAGAAAATGTGTGTGACCAGAAGTGACCCCATCTTTAGCACATTATCTTTTGGGCGTCACTACTCCTCCAAGGCTTTTGACAGATTCTTCTTAGAGACCGGAATCCCGTCAAGAGTCAGGAGTTTTGCCCGTTTTCAAGACCCTAAGTGACCGGCTATCGACTATCCTGTGAATCTTGATATCCTCTATTAACCTGCTTCACCCTTACAATTTCGGTCTATCTGTTAACTATAATGCCAGTCAAGCACGTGCTACTCAATATATATGTATATATAAATAAAGGATCGCAGTACAGAACTAGATATCCAACAAAATCGGAATTCTTCAGAACAGCGAAAAAATATTCTGTAAAATCGATTTGGCCATTTAAAGATAAGAGAGAATTCTACCTCGAAGATGACGTGTTGCTGACTTAAGCCTAACAAAATTGGATTAGAAACATTGATCCATTTTCGAGGAAATAGATGCGTCAGCTGACGATCTCAAAGCGACAATGACCACAAATAAGACCATCCTAGGCTGCGGATTGCGATAAAAAATGTAATCTTCAGTTTAAATCGGAAATAATAAATGGATGACCGAATGAGGGTAAAGAAGTTTTTATCTAAAAAGGTGGACCAATTCCGTGTAAATCGTTTAAGAATTTTAAGGTTACCATTTGACAAGTTTTGATATTGCTTTCGGTAGCGATTGGAAATCGAATTTTCAATTTTTCACAAAAATAATAACTCGTTTCCAAGATATGGGAAGGTTTAGTCAGAATAACAAGTATTTAGTACCAGAAATTATTCTGTTCCGAGAAAATCAAAGTTCAGTGTGACGGTATCGCACTATGATGGACGATTATTTGGTGAAAGGACTATAAAATAAAACTTATTTCAAAAAACGATAATAATTTCAAATATGTAATGCAGGAAAGAAAAAAATTCTAACTTCGCTAAAATACTACACTGAAATTTTAACTAAAATTTAAATTGATTTCTCTTTTATTACTGTTAAAAAAGTACGAATAACTCTTTTTATCACAGCGTTTATTTAATTAACAAAAAAATTGTTAATGCAATAAACTCATTTTCGGATAAATGTTGGTTATCTACATGAGTACTAACACCCTTCATATATACATGTATAGACTGGTTGCGATGTTTCTCTCATGAGCAAGGAAAACACAGAATGAGATTTGAGTGGGTTAATATTACGTGATATCAAGAAACATATATCTAACTTTCTTCTTCAAAATATTAAAAAGTTTCGTTATCGATTCCACGCATCTACGTTTTAAGTTGAATCGATCTCAATTTTGTAAATCTCTAGACATAAGATGTTGTTAGTCGATCATCTGAGTCAAAATGAGCTAATATTAAATATATTTGAAAGGTAGCATCCCATAAAGGGCCATCCATAAATATCGTAACAGCTTTTAGGGGTGAAGGGAGTTTGGAAAAATGTTATGATCAGTTACATAGGGGGAGGGGGGTGGTACATTGATAATGTTACGTGATATTTTTAACAAATCGACCCTATAAAAATCCATTTATCCAAAAATATGGTATAACGTTAAAGTTCAGTAATTACAATGAATCATTGTAATAACGTTATAAAGACTTTAATATCGGTGTAATTAAATTAATATTTTGATTTTTTCTTATCCTTCTGCACAAAAATATAAATTGATACAAACGATTTTTACCATTTTTTGAATTACTATTACCCTCAAATTTATTCAACATTTTTATATGGATTTGGCTTTGCACTATTTACTAAATATACCCTTAGATTTGGTCATCTACTTTTCTAGAATTGACGGCAGACTAAAAAGGAGGTCAAAATATATCTAAAACCTTAAGCAAATAATTGCTATTACTTAAATTGTTTTCAAAAATTGAAACATAAGTGATTTGATAAAAGATTTGAGAAATTTGTATAATCTCGTTTTTTTACATTTTAAGTAGCATTCATTAAGATCGCAATTGCACTTTAAGTACTATAAAATATAGTACAAAGGCAAGCGCTCAGAAAAAAAGAGTCCTTGATTTAAAGAAAAATTCTTTTAATCAAAGAACAATATTCATTGATTCGCGGTCAAGGGAAACTTTTTATCATTCAAAAAAATTGCTCTGCGGATTCAAAGTAATTTCTCTTGATTGAAGGAAATTGCTTTTTGTTGTAATACAAATTTTTCTTTCATTTAAAATGATTTTCTTCATTATAAAGTTAGAAACGGTTTCTCCTATTCAAAGCAAGCATTTTTATGAGTGATTCTTGAATCCTGAATCTTTCTGATGTTTCCCATTCTCGACACTGATCCATTTTCAAGATATTAAAAATTAAAAATTCGCCAAATTGTTTAATTTTTAATGTTTTTAGCTCCAAGTTACGAAAATGTGACCATCTTGAAGATTTGCAATCAAAGGTTTTTCAATTGGGTGTGTGTGTAATTAAGAAAGATTTAATTTTGAATCTTTTTTTTAATAGTTCAATTTAGAAAATCTACAATTCATAATTATACAATTTTAAAGATGTGTAAATCAACATCCTTAAATTGGAATGATTTTGAAGATCAAATTTAAGTTCAAACTTATATATTCCTCCAAATTAAATAAATTTGTAATGTTAATCATCAACATTACAAAATTTTTAATTCCTTACTTTCAAAAGAAACCAATCTTTAATTTTACTTATTTAGCCATATGTACGGAACCTGTCGCTCTTCAATAATAAAACAAATAACATTTTTGCTGGCAGAATATTGGAAATTCGACTACATCATTCAGAGGTATTTATTAATGATATTCTATAATTGAACAGACAAAAACTACTGTCTTTAAATAGATATTAATTATCTACAAATATTTGATTATGTGAAAGAAAAAGAACAATCGGTTCTCATTTTTATTTAAAAACATTTGATGCTTTGAAGTCTGCGTAACATTTTGATCAATTATTGACATATTTTTAGAACATTTTCCTAGATTTTATTCTCAGGTCGACCTTAGTACGGAAAAGTTTTTAAATTACAAATCAGGACATTAATTTCAAAATCTTAAAATATTAACATTTTTATAAATATTACTACACTTTATTAAAATGTAGCACATTGATTTTTAAAGTAAAATTCTAAGCAGCTACAAACAATAATATAGCAAAACACTTGCTTTTAGGTTTGACTAAAAAATTAACGCTTTTTATTTCAATAATTCGAAAACCCAGAACCAAAGGGTAGTTCGTACGTATAGACGTTTACTAATATTGAGATGAAATTATTTTATTATGCTTCTGGCTTGAATGATAAGAAAACTGATACAATATTTAACTTTGAGAATGCCAAAAATGAAGAGTAATAAATTATTGATTTTTCAGATAGAACTTTTATTCTATTTCAATTGTCTAGAATCAAAAAATAAATAAATATTTACATAGAATTTTTCTTGTGCATACTTTATTTTTTAAATTTGACCTATTTAGACAATGTACTTTACAAGATTTGATTAAACTGCCTTTTGGTGGCTTTAACTCATTTTGGCCAAAAAAGCGAGATAGCAACCTATGTTTCTAAGGTCATGAATTATTGAGATTTTTGAAAAAACATTGGAATTGAACGGTTTCCTCCACATATTTTGATCAGTTTAACTTTTTTCCTTTGACTTGAGTTTATGAGACACAATATTATTAGCCTTCCTGCTATTATGATGAAAATAATTTCAATTTAATATTATAAAATTTAAGGCACTTCAGCAATGGCTGAAAAAATCGGCTTCACCATTTTCCTTCTGATGGCAGTGTATAATGAAAATATTGAAATTATGTGGATTATGTCATCTTGCCCTGCAAAGTTTATCTAAAGAAGTTCCCAATTTTGTGACCTAGTTGTTAAAGCCTTTTAGGGTTGCCTGATGAATCTGTTTACCAAGGGAGCAGTTTTAATGTATACGATCTTATAACTTCTAACGCAACCACTTTGAAGTAATTACAATCGTATTAGAACCTCCAGCATTCATCGTTCTTTGGCTAGGCGTCAACTGTCAAATGGTGCATTCACAGAGAAAATTGTTAGAATTGCTGTTAGTCGAAGAAGCGAACCAACAAGCGGGAGAGAAACTAGTCATGGTAAGGAATTAATGAATAAATAGATAAGTGATGGTGTGTAAACCCTATGGGGATAGAACAAAAAGGGGAGAGAGTACAATCTAGGCTACTGGAAGGAATAGAAATGAAAAGGGAGAAATGAATCCAATAATTGGATAGAGAGAAATTAATTCATTTGAAGATGAAGATAGTAGCACTAGAGATCATTTTTGTAATGAACCTAACGAGAGAGAAGGGTTTCATAGTTGTTATATAAACTTACAATTTTATCTATTTCGTGAAACATTATTATTAGGAAAACTAATTTACCGTTCGGAGAGTATACGTTAGGGTGGCCCAAAAAGATATAAGTTTGTTGTTGGCTGTTTCACCCCTTATTTTCTTATTTGATATAAGAATAATTGTGCAATTTTCTATAAATTAAAGAAATGGTTAACCCCTGGTCCCAGGCTTTTTAACGCTAAAAAGAGCTTATTTCTTTGTTGTCATAAAAATGAAAAATGCCCCGCGTAAAAGCAATAAGTATAACAAAACAATAATAGCATACACCACTGGAAATAATTTTACTCTTATTTTATCTAAAATGCCACCCTTAAACATCCAAAACAACCCAGTCTAATTATTCAAAATTTTTCAATGTTCTTCCCATAATTTTCCATAAGAAAAATCGTGGAATGACTTGAGAAATATCGCACAAATATTAGTAGTTTTCTTAGTCATTCAAACGCAATTTTAAGTCCAGAGTTGGGCCTTTAAGTGTCCCTTAATAACAAATAGTTAAATGCCGTATTTTCGCGTAAAGTGGGTAATTGTTTCGCAAAGATATCAGAATATGAGTTTTGGACTCATATAAAAGTAATATCACCTAATGAAAACTAATACAAATTTATGAAAATAACTTTATTCAATAACATTCTGTTTATTTTTGTTTAAAACCTAAGAAACGCATATTTTCCTGCCTTTAGAAAGTTATATTTGGTTTATTTTTTATTTTAGTCGTAACTCTTAAGGGACTTAGGTTTTTACATAAATCTGCAGCCTAATTTAGAAATATAAAACGCTTTATTCGACAGAATCACATAAGATAATTAAAAAAACAAGAAAATATATGTTTCTTTTGTGTAAAAGTGAAACCAACAAAGTTTTATCACAAAAATAATTTTTTTAATTTTGTACCAATTTGTATTATGTGATATTGCTTTCAAAGGTTAAACATTTTCTCAATTGATAAAAAATTGCGCAATTCTTTGTACACTGAATGAAAGAAAATAGAGGGGTTAGAAAGACTTTCATCTTACGTTTTAGAACCCTAAAAATCCTCGAATTGAAGAAAAAACAGGTGCATAATTACAAATTTTTCAATAACGTTTATTTTCATTTTATATATATATCAAAGTTTGGCATAAGGACAACCGCGTCACGACCGTGAGATACGTGGTTACAGTCTGTGACGGACTCAATACGATGATTCGGCAAAAGTGTTGTGTACCTTAAGGACACGGGGCGACCCAGTTACGACCGCCCTCTGCACTTTTGCCGCCATTGACTTAGCATTTTTTTGTCACGCAGAGATGCTTTTTATACTATTGACCATTGAAAGATTGGCACCTCCAAGAGCGCCGATGATCAGGACGATTAGCTCAACAGAATCATTCGGGTGTAACCGTCGTTGCTCCCTTATAAGGTCTCTATTTCCTGTCATTCTCCTTGGCTATGACGTTTTTGTCAGCTGGTGCCGAAAATACGATAACGAACATGGGTCATTTCTCGATGTCAAGAAGAACTATGTCAGGCCTCGAGTGCGCAGCAGAAACAATTTTCGAGAATATGAAGTGCCAGTATATGCGGCACTTCTCATTTTCTAAAATTGACTCTATGTTCCCAGGAGCGTATCACGGAGCAATATTAAGGCTTATGCCGTAAGAATGACATAGATGGTAATAAAGCACTCTTAGTGCCCCATTGTGCCTTTGGCAGTAGGTTGTTTTCGCATGGGTTGGAAAACTAGATAGTACGTGTCCTATTTGTTCTAGGTGTGCATGACATGCTCTGCTTTCTGGTAATCCATCCAGGTCATCGATAGTTTGCGCTGGTAGGATGCTGAGTCTTTGCAGACACATCTATCGATGAGCAACTTTTCCCGAGATCCTGCTACGCCTTTCTTTGAATCGCATTGTTCGTAAATCTCTTTGCACACATGTCCGATTGTATGATCGATTCTATCATATAGGATAGCTATGAAGATCTTGTATGGTGTGTTCAGACAAGTGACCGGCCTGTAATTCTTCGGGTCAGCTAAGTTGCACATCTTTGGCAGGAGTATTGTGCGCCCTCCCACCAACCACTTCGAAATTGGTTTGATCCGAACACTTAAAAGTCCCGAGATTCCGCCGGTCCATCGCATCAACTCCGCCTTGATT
>CAKNWW010311141.1:0-11606 GCA_932074435.1 Andricus kollari | reverse complement strand
TATGATGTCATAATTTTTGACGATATAAATATACAAATGGCCATTATATGAATATAAGCTGGGAAGGGGGACTTTATGTTCGCTCCACATGCCTGAGAAATAGCCGTATTCATGCATGTATTATATAAAATATAATAAAAATGATAGATATATTATATTAGTATATTCACCAATAGAATTAAAGATGACCGCTAGAGTGAAAACAAAAGTATAGACCATCCTCATTTTCGCAATGTATAGGAAAAACTGATCGATTCTTCAGTGAATAAGTGGGATAAAAAATGTAACCAAAGAATATTCTATTGCATCATCAGAGTACAAATATATACTCAAGTAGTCTTTATCTCACATATGTGAGATGACGACGTTATTAGTTTGAAGGTTGTCCTTCGGATATATAATTATTAAATCTTCATCCTAAAGTGATTGCTTTTAATTGGTTAAACAATTATGAATGCAATTAAAAAAAGTTTTAAAAGGGAAGTGCCTTGAAGCGTTTAAAACTACAGAGAAAAGTAAATGTGAAATAAAGACCAAGCAATAACATGATAAAATACGTGTGCTTTATTTTGTGCTCTCCAAATCAAATCAAATATTCTGAAAAAAAAAGAATAAAATCTTACAATTTTCAAGTTTTTTACGATGAATTATAAAAAGGTAAACACGCAATAAGTGTGCGTAAGGGACAATTACCTACTCTTACTTTATGATTGATTCTTATTCTCTGACGAATTCTGTACATTATACTGAAACACGGAATTATTTGTAGCATATAATCGCGTTTAAATATCAGATTTACAAAAAGCTGACTTTTTCCCACGTTAAATCCATGGAAAACTTCATGGTCTTTACGCCACCCCTAGTTAGTTAGTTAGTTTTAGGACGGGCGAGGAGTCCATGGAGAGCTCCTCTGGCGCTCAAGCTATAAAGCCTATTGTACCACAACCTTACTTATTCGCTCTCAGCAGTTGAACCGAGACCTCTTGGCGAATCCTAGTATGTCGACTACGGATGGTGTTGTAATTTCCTCTGGTCCCATAAAATGGGCCCCGAGGGTCTTTTGCCTGAGCCCAGCTAATGCCGAGCACTGACATAGTACATGCAGGGATGTTTCATCATCACTGCCGCATCTTCTGCACTCTGTCGTCGGGTTATACCCAATTTTGTGCATATGATAGTTTAATTGGTTGTGTCCAGTTACGATCTGTACCACTGTCTTTATATCTTTCTTGGGTAAACTCAGGATTTCCCTGGCTCTGGCCATCCTCTGGGTATAACCCACGATGGATTTCGCCTGACGGCAACCCTGGGTCTGTTCCCAGTATTTCCGGTGTTTTTTTCGGATTCAGCTTTCAATGGCCAAACCGATACAGCAATACGCTATTCCCAGTACCGGTTCTGGTCCTATGTATTCACTTGCTGCGCCACGTTTTGCCAACTGGTCAGCCTTTTCGTTGCCCTTGAGCCCTGTGTGGCCAGAAACCCATATGAGAGCCACATTGTTTCTTTCTGCAAGTTGTTTTATTGCCTTTTTGCATTCCTAAACCAGTTCTGATGTTAGGTCTGGTTTCCCTATTACAGTTAGTCTAGCTTGGCTGACGGAACAGATCGTAATCTGTCTGCCAGCAGCGTTTCCTCCTATAAGTGTTTCAGCACAGCGAAGGCCGGTCAGGACCCTTTCTCATCCCTGGAGCCATCTGTATACTAGATTTCCCGTTGGAGGAGTGGGTAACCATTTGCTTTCCACAGATCTCTGCTTGAAATACAGACGCGGAAAGTTTTCGCAAAGTTGAAACGTTTTGTTATTTTATCTTGCCTCATCTGTAGAATCGGAAATGCACTGATATCACGCCCTCGAGTCCATCTATTTGCTCATGCGAGGCGGCCCATCGCGAATGCCGCTCTAGCGGTTATCGTTACATGTAGGGATTCTTCACAGAGCATTAATCCTATCGCCACTGTGGGTGCAGTCCTCATTGCTATTGGATTTTCATATACTTATGCGCTAAAAAATATTAGATCCAATACTTACCAATACTTCTTTTTTCATAAAGATGTCCTGCATTGGTTTGAGTACCGCCCGTGGCCACAAGACCACGGTCGCATGTAGGAGCCTAGGTTTTAGGACAGCAGAGTAGAACTATGCAAGCATTTTAGGTCCTAGACCCCACGTCAATCCAAAGGCTCTTCTGCACATCCAAAAAATCATGACGAACTTCCTGCATTGGGTCTCCAGGTGCTTTGCCCAGTTCAGCTTGCTATCTAGGATTACTCGCAGATATCTAATCAAATCTTTAAACGTCAGCTTTACTTATACTTGCTTATACTATACTTGCCCTAAATAATTTCGTCAGAGGAGGGACGAACAAATCCAGGCCTTTTTGTAAAAACGCTGGATAAATAGCCTATTTCCCGGGATAGTCAGGGAGTCTCGCCCTGATACTCACTTTAATAACAGTTAGATCTCTAGAGCAGAATTTAGGCACCAAGAGCGCATTTATACCTTTGACGGCTATGCATGCCCTTGGCGATTTTTCGAGCCGCACCTTATATATGGAGCCACACCCTGACAAGCCACAGATCCTTTCCCTGCATAACCAGGGTTTTTGGATGAGGGCGACATTGGCATGCTGATTCGGGGCACCTCCGGGCGCTTCTGGTCCCACCGCGGAACCCAGTTCGATCACTCGGAAGGTAGCCCTACTCGCCCCTACACAGGGGCGTTAATCAAGAGCCGCAAGGGCTCTGATTGAGGTTTTAGGAGCCCTGCCTGTCGGAATAAATCATCCATGAATCAGTTCGCAGAGACGGGTTCTGAAAGCTCAGGCGCCCCAGAACGACCGGCAGACTTTCGAGGGTGCCGGGAATCAGTACAATCGCTCTACGGTAACTCTGCAGACACTCCGTCCCTTTGACTTCCAAGTTTAGACCCTCTTTAAGCCTAAACGTTGGGGTTTTTCCACTATCCACTCTCGCGACCAGATGTCCGCGGCCTCCACTACGATGTCTCCCGACCTAATGAAGATGTCTTTCAATCTGGGGGCGCGCTCCTCGCGTGGTAATGCGTCAATCCCTTTAGAGATTTCATATTTCATCCTGTCCAACAACTCGAGAGTTAGACAGTTCTCAGGATAACTCGACGCAACGAAAGCTTCACAAAGGCGTTGTTAACCATCTGCGCGAAAGTAAGGCCCTGTCTTTCCTTCTGCCTTCTACCGTTTCAACTCCCTGTTTGGAGGAGTTTCTCTGGAGCCCTTCTTCCTCTTGCCAATAGGATCAGCCTGAGGAGTTGCTCCAGGTAAAGTTTCCGCAGCCACTGCCCAATGTTGGATGCCTTGGCTGCTGTTTGCGACACGCGCATTGCGTTCTCTCCTTCTATGTGCTCCGCAACGTTGCTTCCTCCTCACGGAGAGTTCCGTTAGCTGCACTTCTACGCCTTCGGCAAGATTGTCTTCACCGTTATCTTTTGTTCGCACCGCCTCTGGTGGGTTGCCTCCTAAGGAGCCACCCACTATTGGCGCTGGGTTAGAGGAGGGTTCCGAAACGTGCCCCTCATTGGTTTTGGTTGGTTTTGGTTTTTGAGGATTCATTTGAGTCCCACGAGAAGCTAGGGGAATAAGAAACACCCTCCACGCAGGCCCGCTTGCAGGGGGTGGGTCTATATACTATGGGATTCAAACTGGTGTCCTCTTGACACTGGGATTACATCGTAGCTTGGGCGCATGAAAACTCGCGCCCTCGATATTCCAGGAGGCTTTGCCATTACCTCCTGGAAGGATCGTTCCTTAGTTTAAATCCCACCGACTAGCGGTGGGTGAGAGCAGAGAAATTCGAAATAAAATCCACCAAGTATAAATAAAAACCACCCTACCATACAGGTCAAAGTGTGTGAAGCGCAATGGCCGACCGTAAAGTGTTGTAAGATTTGAAAGATGCCTGCCCCAGTCTAGTTTTGAAATCGGTTTTGATCTAATGTCATATTTTTTATTTATCAGCAGGTCAAAATAAAATAGTAGAGTTCAACATTTTTCACCTAGAATGGGTCAAAAGAAATTTTTCAACTGCATTGTTTTCAATAAAACCACCATAGTTTCATTTTAATCGAAATTTTGTCAAAACATAAAAAATGATTTTTTGAAGAAAATAGCGTGTTTTAGATAAAAACATTAATAGGCAAAAAGTTTCAAAAAAGTTACAGGGCTAGATCGCGCAAATTTTTATAATCACTTAAAAAAGTGACTTTTTTATAAAATTGCAGCTAATCGACTTTTTCCGTTTTTCTCACTAGTTCGCCACTTAGTTTCAATCTTAATCTCATCGAGACTTCCAAATTTAAAATTAAAAACGTACTAAATGGTATCTATTTCGTTGAGAACTTTACGAATTAAATAATTCACTATTGTATTTGTATTTTGTATTTATTCATGAAAAGTTCCTAGGGCTAGATAGCCCTATAAGGAACAGGTATGACCGACTAAAATAAAAAAATAGGTATTCAACAGAAGCAATGAACATACGCAAATGTACATGCTCAAAAGTAAATACATTCATGTGCATGCTTATATATGTATTAAACTCAAGGATTACGTGTTACCAATGTGTAATTTCGAGGGTAGGATTTGATATGTTAAATAAGTAACCAAAAAGGAGTTTTCTGAAGTGAAATTGTGAAAGTGCATTTCTAATGCTTATAGGTAGTTTTTTCCAAAGGCGAGACCCCACGAATAACAAAAGACCTTTGCATTTTACAGGTGCAATGTGGCTGAATTTTTAGTACTGTTTTCCTTTCACGGAGTTTGGAATGTGTTGGTTGATCTTTAACAATAAAATGGAAGAGATTAAGCAGATAATGTGGATCTTCATTACTGAATAGGCTCTAAAGCAGGTTACCCATAAAAAAATTGTCTTCTTTTGGCAACGTTAAGGAGTCCTGCTCTTTCTCTATACTGGGTGATATGTTCGCTTTTTAGGATCTTATAGATGAACCGAATGCAAGCGTTAAGCGTACGTTCAAGGTTCACATTAAGTTCATCAGTAACATCATCATATACAACACAGCCGTAGTCAAATAAAGGGAGGATGAGGGTTTTAATTAGAAGGATACGCGTTGGAGTAGGAAGTGATTTTTTATTCCTGTAAGCTGTTGGAGGACTCTAAAGGTTTTCCTCGGGATATCCGCAACTTGTTCATTCCAAGTGATAGAGCGATTGAGGATATAGCCTAAATGTTTCACAGAATCTACAAAGGGGATAATACGCCCATCCATCAAGAGAGGAGGCAAGGGTGCAATTGTTGGAAGTGAAGGAGAGGAAGATGGTCCTATGATTATAGCCTTAGTTTTAGCAGGGTTAAGAGTGAGGCCGTTTGTCAAGGCCCACTGCGCCCCCAAATCAATATCCTCCTGTACCTTTTGAAGTAAGCTCTTAAGAGTGGCAATAGGCCCGGAAAGGTAAAGCTTAAAGTCGTCAGCATATTTGTGATAGTTGCAATGACGAAGTTCACTACCAAGTTCAGAGGTATGAATATTAAATAAAGTGGGCGCAAGCGTGGATCCCTGAGGGACACCACTCTTGACACCCTGACAATCGGAACGCTCATATTTGAGAGGTGAAGTGATTCGAGCCTAGTCAGTAGTAAATTATGGATAACTGTATCAAACGCCAGATTGCATTGGGTCCAATAAATTGTTAGTTTCAATATGTGCAGTAAGTTGCTGATGGACCGTGCGTTCGAAAGGTTTAGACAAGGCACAGAGGATGGATATCGGGCGGAAATCTTTGGGAGAGGTAGGGTTATATATTTTAGGAATAGGGCGAATAATCGCCTCTTTCCAGGTATCAGGGAAGATTCCCATCTGTAGAGATGCATTATATGTATGCAAGAGAATAAAGCAAATTACTGGCAAAGCTAAGCGAATCATTTTAATTGAGATACCATCAAAACCTTGAGCATTTGATTTTACCTCTAAGAGTTTTTTAATTAGGGTTTCTGGCGATATGTCAGAAAATAATAATTTAGTATCATCAATGGTTGAGGGAACTCTCTTTCTTTTATCAAGTCTTTGATATAAGATGTAATCCACGGAGTGGAATCCTTTCTTGCTTTAAGGGTATGAAGAGGCGCAAATTTGTAAAAAGCTGAAGATAAAAATTTTGTTGGACAAATAAGCTTTCTATTTATATCCTTTTCAATAAAAATTATTTTCCAATCACAAGTAGAGAGATGCTCAAGAAATTCGGCTTCATTTATATTTGTGAGATTGCGTATAGACACAGTAGATATACTAGAGGAGGGATCAAAGGAGAACTGATATTGAGTGCTGATAAGGACGTGGTTTCAAAGGAATGAGATTGAGTGTTAAGTGAAAGAAATTACCTTGTTTAGATCATCAACAATCATCAAGTCGATCCATGTACACTCCACGCTCCCTTATACGACATTCTCCTGTACGACCGTTCCGTTATACGACCTGTCACCGCTCCCTTATAGGACGTGACGGTCGTTCTCCACCATCCCCACTCTTCCGCTCTAAGGTTGCGCGGGAATCCAACGCGCATGCGCGCGATCACGTGAGATTGTTGGGAGTTTAAGTGGAAGGGCAACGATCGTTTCCTACCGTAAAGGTTGTGTCGATTCTGCAAATCAGCTTAGTGCACCTAAAATAAAAAAGGCGATTCGGGCCCAGTGCAGTTCTCTACGAAGTTTGACGGTCCAGGGAAAGGTGTGAACCTGACAAGTTACATTCTTTCCCAAAAATAAGAAATCTAATCCTTGCCCTCTCCTTCCTTCCCCCTGGCGAATGAAGTGTGGCAGTAGCTATAAGTTACGATAAGGCGAATATGAAAACGCTTGTGATTTTCCAAATCCTTTGGAATTTTACTATATGCTTTCTATTACATTTTCTTTTATTTGAATACATTAGAATCAAAACTAGAGTCAGTGCGTCAGTTATTCAGAAGAAAACCATTTTCATCATTAAAATGAAACGGTAAGAGGGAAGTCGAAAAAGAAGACATCTTGAATAAATAAGACTGTAATCACGATCTCGAAAAATAAAACAAATTAATAATATTATCTTGAAACCTTGAACCGCCGGTACATTATAGTAATTAGAGCTACCTGTCTTATAGTATATTTCACGAGAAATTCCAGTATACTCCAGTACTCCAAAGATGTCACCATTGGATGCTAATAACACAATACATTCTTGGTTTGACGTGATACAAAATTTACCATTTCCTACAAGCAGACGAATTTCTTAATCGGCGGGAAAATATTATCTTCGAAACTCGAGTTGCCGGTTCTTATTTGGCTCCACATAAGCCGAATATATCCTAGTTGTCCAAGTGCATATCCTATTACTTCATGAGGAGGAGTCCTGCCCGGAGGAGAAGTGGACCTGGAATGAAGAGAAGGCTACTACGGAGAAGTCCGGGCAGTTGCATTATGTCTGACACAAAAAGAAGAACCAGGGTAGCAGTTGCCATTATGATTCCATTCGGATTCTAGTGAATCGTAATTTGCAAACGCTTTAATAAAACTGTTTGGGAAGACTGGGTGATTTTTGCCTACTGGACAACACCTTATTTCATCTGCAGTCAAAGTATCAACTGCGCCGCTTATTATATTTCTTTTTATTCGCAAATTATTTTGATCTGTTCTATATATTCCATGAAGAGTCCCACTATAATCCAATATTGCAGAAACGTCACCACTTGATGTTGATAATACAATATATTCTTGGCTTGGCCCAAACTCACAGTTCGTATGATCTATTCGCATTTGAATTGGTTCATAGGCAGGAAAAACGTATCTTCGAAATTCAAATTGCTGCTTCTGATTTGTGAAAGGAATAAGCCGAACATAGCCAAGTTCTCCTATAGCACTTGCAAGTACTTGAATAGAAATAGGCCTTCCCAGAGAGGACATGGATCTGGCACGAAGACGAGGCACCTCAGGTGAATTTCGTTCAGGTGAATGTTTTCTGTCAGAAAAAGAAGAGCCGGGGTTAAGTTCGTTATTAGTATTCCATTCAGACTGTAATGAATCGTAATTTGCTAAAGCTTTACTAAAATTGTAAGGGAAGATTGGGCGACGTTCGCCTACTGGAGAATATCGCACTTCATCTGCGGTCAAATTATCAACTTCGCCGCTTATCATATTTATTTTCATTCTCGCATGACCTCTCTTTGACGAATATATTCCACGAAGGGCCCCTGTATGCTCTAATATTGCTAAAATGTCACCATTGGATGCTGATAGCACAATGTGTTCTTGGGCTGGAACGGGAAAACAGTTATTATCTTTTGCTCGGAATCTGATTGGTTTACCAGCAGGAAAAACATATCTTCGAAATTCAAATTGTAGGTTCTGATTTGTGCGGGGAATAAGCCGAATGTATCCAAGTTTTCCAAGTTCATATCCAAGTACTTTGGGTGAAGGCGGCCACCCAGGAGGCCACCTGGTTTGGGAATGAAGAGGAGGCTCCTCAGGAGAAGGACGTTCAGGTGAATGTTGTCTGTCAGAAGAAGAAGAACCAGGGTTGCGTTTGCTATTAGGATGCAATTCGGACTTTAGTGAGTCGTTATTTGTTGAAGCTTTAATAAAACTGTTTGGGAAGATTGGGTGCCTTTCGCCCACTGGACAATCTCGCATTTCATCTCGGGTCAAATAATCAACGTTTTCGTTTATCATATTCACTTTAATTCTCGAATAAGCTGTAGTTGTCGCATATATTGCACGGAGAATCCCGCTATACTCTAATATTGCAAAAATGTCACCACTGGATGTTGATAATACAATATGTTCTTGATTTGGCACGGGAATATATTTATTTTTGTCTGGTCGCAATCTAATTCGATAACCATTAGGAAAAACGTATCTTCGGAATTCGAATCGTAGATTCTGATTTTTGCGGGAAATAAGCCGAATATATCCAAGTTGTCCAAGTGTGTATCCAAGAACTTTAGGATATGGAGGCCTGCCAGGAGGCGGCCTGTCCCTGGCACGAGCTAGATGCTCCTCAGGAGCCTGAAGTATACGATGAGAACGTGAAGAGCGACAGTGAACCGGGCGGGGAGTGTCAAGGCTATCTCTGCTTGACTGCGAACTTAACTCTGCGAAAAGAAATAGAGGATTCATGTTTATTGTTAAATAAACTTCGAAAAGACCTTGATAGTTTAGTCTCGTTTTTAATATGAAATACTTCGAAATCATAGGTACACGATGCTGTAAAGAAAAGTTGTGCCATAAAAATGTTGGCTTAAAACTGGTTGTGGCTCACTGTGTTTGAATTTAACACAATTTATTGTCTTGTCTACGTTTTTGGAATTTACCCTCAATACGTCAAAAATCACCTGGAGTTCTTTTAAACTTCATGGAATTCCTTTAAATTCTTTTAAATTCAAAAAAACATAATTTCGATTAATAATGCAAGTTAGTCTTTGTTGTTCCAAATTGAGCTTTTTAGTTTGATATTTCAACTATCATCGAATAAATTCGTCTTTGCAGGTTGAACATGCAGCTATTAGGTTAAAAATGTTATTGTCTTGCTATAAAGTAATTTATTTGTTTTATGCTTAGTAGTATATTATCCACAAAGGGGAAGAAGAGGGACATTATTGATAGATGTATGTTTTCAGTGAGTACCGTATGAGCTGACTTTAAGAGCCGCTTTTCAAGTTCGTTTCTATGTGATGGACATTAGTCTTTGGTTTTCCTCGTCACATTCTTCCTCATTTCGCCTTATTCTTCCTCTTTCTCGCCTCGGTTTTTCCGAGGAATGCGAGATATGTGCGCTGGCGGAGCGGACAGCTTGCGGGAACGTTATTTTGCCACTCTGACGCGCTATCGCTGATTAGCGTTGTTAAATGAACAATAGAATGTATGAAAGAGAAAGAATAATGTCTCCTTTTGGTAAATAGAATATATTTGTTGGGACATTAAAATGCTCGAATATGCGTTTCTACTTGAATCACTTTGGCTGCTACATATTGTTTAAAGTTTATTAAATTTGACTGTATAATAAGTAATAAATAAGTCAGAAAGAAGACTCATATAAGCTCATATGATCACCACACAAGCGATTTTATAATTCACCTCTACGAAATACATGTATGTATATCTGTATATTCATGTATGAAAAAAATTTCATAAGTTTCCTTTCGGGTCCCTCATGACGTGTATGTCTTAGGGCTTGCCTGACGCGTAATAAAATAAAATAGTTCCTTGATCGCAGAGTTGTGGAAAAATCGTGAATGTTATTATTGCTTCTTAATCTGCAGAATATGGCCAATTTTTTAGATTTTCTCATTTAAGTTCATAAGGGGAAAATATAATCTCTTATTTAGTCCTGAAAATCAAAAAATACAGCAGCTCTAAACTTTGTAAATGATTTTTTTAGCATAGAAAAACTTTCGTATGTTCAAAATGTACTTCCGAAACATTGCAAAAATCGGATGATTGAGAATGACAAGTTAATATGAAAAATTCATCTACTCCCAATTTTTAATGATCTGGTATTCTCACGTTTTTCGGAAGTACATGTTAAACATGAGAAAGCTTTTTAATGCTGAAAAAAATCATGTGAAGAACTCCTGGAGTTTTTCGCATTTTCAGGTGCTTATTCAAAAAAATAAATTTCTCCTGCAGAAATTGAAAAAAAATCTGAAAAAATTGTGGGAATTAGTTATAGTATGCAGATTAAGAAACAAAATAGTATTTATTTATTTTCCAAGACATTTTAAATATTGTAATATTTGTTAAATTCTTTAAATTACAAATGTCATGAAAATCTACCTATCTTTTTACATTTCCGTTTCATATATTCTGTTGTTATAATTGGAAAAATAAATTGTTACTAAGAAAAAACAAATAAAAAATCCAAAGAAAGCGAAGTGAAATCTTAAAAAAAAATCGTAACATAGTCGTGTTTTAAATCATATTAATCAGTAATGGACAAACAAGTATAATGTGTAATCCGATTTCGACTCTTAACTTTTTGTTGAAGAACGCTCATTAGCAGTGGCGCTTCAAAGTGGCAAAGTGAGACGAGGCAAAGCAAGACGTGGAATACCGAGGCAGTAAGTATGTCTCGTCTCGTCCCGTCTCGTTCCTCGGGATTTCACACTCAGCGAAATACTACTATGATGTCATAATTTTTGACGATGTAAATATATACAAATGGCCAATATATGAATATAAACTGGAAAGGGGGACTTTATGTTCGCTCCACAGGCCTGAGAAATAGCTGTATTCATGCAGGTATTATATAAAATATAATAAAAATGATAAATATATTATATTACTATATTCACCAATAGAATTAAAGATGACCGCTAGAGTGGAAACGAAAGTATAGACCATCCTCATTTTCGCAATGTAGAGGAAAAACTGATTAATGCATCATTGAACAAGTGGGATAACGAATGTAACTAAAGAATATTCTATTGCATCATCAGAGTACAAATATATACGTAAGTAGTCGTTATCTCACATATATGTGAGATGACGACGTTATTAGTTTGAAGGTTGTCCTTTGGAGATATAATTATTAAATTTTCATCTCAAAGGTATTGGTTTTAATTGGTTATAACCTATGTAAGTAA
>CAKNWW010311135.1:0-19301 GCA_932074435.1 Andricus kollari | reverse complement strand
ACAGGCCGAATTCATTTCCAATCGGGCAGGCTGTGCGAGCTCAAGTCACAGAATCGTTTCAACACGAAATATGTTGTTTTTCAAAGGATTTTAGACGACACGTATTTCACCGATTAGATAAAAAATTTTTTTTGACAAATTTATGAGTATTTGAATTTAAAAAATTGAAAACGAGGATTACCAAAAAATTGTCAACAATTTCGTTAAAAGTGTGATATTTTTTTAGCTATCATAGGTATTATTTTTTTTCTTTCTGCTTCTGAAAACATTTTTTGTCCTCTTTTGAAATCCGTTGGAAAAATTTGAAAAAGTTCAAAATTTACAAAATGGCGGCGGTTTTTCTTAAAAATTTCAAACCTAATTTTCTCAAAAAGGCCAGCGTTTTTTTTTCTCGTGATTTTTTTTTAAGTTGGTACTAATATGGTGAATATATTTCAGTAGAGTTTATCTTGTGCCCGCGTCTTGGAGAGGAGAAAGAATTTTTTTTTCTTCTGAAAAATGAAAATTCACGTTTTTTGCAACAAGAAGAGAAGATGTGAAAAAAGTTGAAGAATTAAAGTTATTCCTTTAAAAAAGTTCTAGAAAAAAGTCTTCTGGCACTTTTTTCTCTCTTGCGTTATTATTGAACTATTCGCTAAAATATGAATAATAACAATTTTCCGCTCTCATAAATAATCAAATAGGATGTAAATCAACAGGAAGAACAAATTTTTCTACACAATTTTTTTCTAAAAGTCTAAATATTCTAAAATAATATTCAATATTTTACTATTACATGTTTTTAAATCTGACTTCCCATAAAAACTGGTGTTTTCTTCCATTCCTGAGTTTTTTTTCTGCGAAATTGTTGTATATCTGCGGCAGAAGTGAACAATAATTTAATTAAATTGGTGCACTTTTTAACTTCTGTAACGAAGGTTTTTGCGTCTTTAATTCCATCTATATGTGACTTCCTTAAATTGTGTTCAGTTGCAAAATGCTTAACCTTTTCCGTGACCTGTGGCTGAAAGAATCCATTTTCGGCTAAATCATGACTTTTCAAATTCAAAAAATTGGTAGCGATTCTTGAAATGAGCTGAAGCTCATTCAGAAATAATGCGTGTGATGACATTGAGGAAATAATAAAAAAAAATGTAATAGTAAAATATTGAATATCATTTTAGAATATTTAGACTTTTAGGAAAAAATTGTGTAGAAAAATTTGTTCTTCCTGTTGATTTACATCCTATTTGATTATTGATGACAGCGGAAAATTTTTATTATTCATATTTTAGCGAATAGTTCAATAATAACGCAAGAGAGAAAAAAGTGCCAGAGGACTTTTTTCTATAACTTTTTTAAAGGAATAAATTTAATTCTTCAACTTTTTTCACATCTCTCTTCTTTTTGCAAAAATCGTGAATTTTCATTTTTCAGAAGAAGAAAAAATTCTTTGTCCTCTCCAAGACGCGGGCACAAGATAAACTCTACTAAAATATATTCACCATATTAGTACCAACTTAAAAAAAAATCACGAGAAAAAAAAACGCTGGCCTTTTGAGAAAATTAGGTTTGAAATTTTTAAGAAAAACCGCCGCCATTTTGTAAATTTTGAACTTTTTCAAATTTTTCCAACGGATTTCAAAAGAGGACAAAAAATGTTTTCAGAAGCAGAAAGAAAAAAAATGATACCTATGATAGCTAAAAAAATATCACACTTTTAACGAAATTGTTGACAATTTTTTGGTAATCCTCGTTTTCAATTTTTTAAATTCAAATACTCATAACTTTGTCAAAAAAAATTTTTCATCTAATCGGTAAAATACGTGTCGTCTAAAATCCTTTGAAAAACAACATATTTCGTGTTGAAACGATTCTGTGACTTGAGCTCGCACAGCCTGCCCGATTGGAAATGAATTCGGCCTTTTTTTTTTGAAGTTACATAATTCTAGTTGTAAGTTTAATTAGTTTGTAAAAAATTAACTATTTTGTTAAATGTCATCTTTTTCGATCAAAGATTTAAATGTTTTGTCAAACTTTCGTCATTTTAGAGAGAAAAGTCCTTTTGAATTGAAAATTCAACTTCAGTCTAAAAAATTTGTCTTGGCTTGAAAATTCAACTATTTGTCTAAAAATTGAATTGTTTGTTGTTGAAGTTTAAACTTTTTTTTTGAAATTCGACTATTTGGTGCAAAATTCATCTTTGTGGGTTGAAAATTTAAGAATTTTGTTGAAAATTCCTCTCTGCTGCTTGAAAGTTTATTTATTTTGTTGTAAATGTAACTGTTTGGCCTACAATGATTTGTTTGTTTATTAAAAATTCACCTCTTTTGTTGAAAGTGCTATATATTTGACTAAGCGTTCCATATTGAATTAAATATGCTACCTATTCGTTAATTTTATTTAGAAGAATTTATTCCCCTATTATTGCTATATTGTCTTAAAAAATTACCCTATTTCCCCGGGTTTGAGTTCATTTTGGGCTGTGAAGTTTGTTAAAATATTGATTCTGTAGTTTTTGAACGGAACCAGAAGCGAATTTCTTCGTTAACAAAATATTAAACTAACATATATTCTAAATGAATGAAAAAAGTTTTAGAAGCACTAAGAAGATAAGAAGTATTTTTATATAGCTATTTTTCAAAAGAAAAATTTTCGAAAACAATTGTAGAATTCATTCAAGGAGATACAGACACATCCCAAGGGCTAACGCGCAATTACTATATGAAGAAAATCTCGAGGACGTGGAAAGAGAGTGGCTTCTGTTCGGAAAAGGATCGAGAGCGATCTCACTTTCCTACTAATGCAAGTTTTTCTTTATAACAAATTTTTTCATGCATTTTTCGTGTCTGCTTCGTTTTGATAAAGGAAATTATTCAGTGAAAAGTCGTGATGAAAAGGTTTAAAAACTTCATAGTTTTTAGGCCCTCATGAGATTTTTCCAACACAAATATTTTTCCAATGATTTCATCATCGTTGGTATATAATTGGAGGTTCGATTAGCGCAACGTCGGTGTGCAAATTTTAAATGACTGAGTTCCTGTCCTTGAGGGTATCAATTAATACAATTAAGATGATTGTCGGCTTTTTGAAACATCTGCGTATCAACAATGAATCTATAATTAGTTTAATAACGCCTCTTTTGTTTGCTGAGTTTTATACATCAATACAAATTTCTTAATTCTTTTTTTTGCTTATTTGTTTTATTTGTTTTTTAAACAGACTAAATATTTTGAAGTGTTGTTAAATTACGAACGATATAATTCTTTTGCTAGTTGCAGTTAACAGTGACCACAGTCCGTTCATTTTTTTTAACAAATCTCCCTTTTTCCCCGTAAATTTGAAAAAACCCCTAAAACATCTCAAATCGACCATTTTGACCCAATTTTCCCCCTTTTTACAAGGTTCTAATTCACATTTTAAAAATCAAAAACAAAAATTCATGGCATAAGAAAACAAGACGCTTTGAAAGAGATTCTTTTTGATAATACCAATTTCAAATATTTCCCAAACGATTTATTTGCTATTTTTGTAGATTTGAAGGACATCATCAACATCGTTAACAAAGTAGTTCAACTTTTAACCAACTAGTTGAATTTTCAATCAACAAAGACGACTTTCCAACGAAATAGCTGATTGGTCAACCAAATTGTTGGATTGACAAGCCAACAAGGTGAATTTTCTACAAAATAGTTGAATTTTCTACCTAAAAACGTGAATTTTTGTCAAGAATTAAATTTTTTTTAAACAGATATATTTTCAATTAAAGAGATGAATCTTAAACTAAAATTATGAATCTTCAACCAAAAAAAGAAACCAATTTTCAACTTTTAGCCAAGTAGTTGCATTGTCAACCAAAAAAATTGAGTTCTTAACGAAAAATGTAATAGTTGATATTTCAACCAAAAAATGTTTTGAATTTAAAAAACTTGAACTCATCCAAAAAAACGTCAACCAAATTGTTGAATTTTCAAGCCAAAAATATGAATGTTCTGCATAAAACCTGAATTTTCAACCTGAAATTATGAATTTTCAACAAAAAAGTTCATTTTCGATCAAATAGTTGAATCTCCTACCTAAGTAGTTGAATAAATTGTTAACTCAACAAAAATTTAATTTTTAACAAAATAGATATATTTTCAATTAAAGATATGAATCTTAAGCTAAAATGATGAATCTTCAAACAAACAAGAAATCAACTTTCAACTTTTAGCCAAGTACTTGTATTTTCAACCAAAAAATTGAGTTATTAACGAAAAATTTAATAGTTGATACTTCAAACAAAAATGACCTTTGTTTTAAATTAAAACCACTTGAATTCATCCAAAAAGACGAATTTTTAATCAAATAGTTAAATCCTCATCCAAAGCCAACCCAAAGATTAATTTTCAACCTGCAAAGATGTGTTTTCAACCAAATTGTTCATGTTTCCACTAAAGAGATACATTTTCAACGAAAGACGGAATAGTTAAATTTACAGTTGGAAAAATTCATTTTCAACAACAAAAAAAGATATTCTCAGCAAAACAGTTAAATTGCCAACCAAAGATATTAATTTTCAAATAAAATGATGAATCTGTAGACAAAAAAAAAGTGATTTTTGAACAAAGGAGTTGAACTTTCTACCAAGTGGTTGAATTGTCAACTAAACAAGATGAATAATCAACAAAAAATGTAATAATTAATATTTCAACAAAATAATATTTTAATTTTAAAGTAAAAACAGTTGAATTTATCCCAAAAAAGACGAATTTTCAATAAAATAGTTTAATCCGGCCTCTAGAAAAACAGATTAATTTTTTACCAAACAGTTGTACCATTAGTTTCTAACTATAATAGTTGTCCCAACAATTTTATTAGTTGTCCCAAATAATCTTTGTTTACAGTGTTCGGAAAAAACTACCCTTTTTTTATCTAAAATTGAACTACTGAACCACTGTGATCCCTGAGTTAAGGAAATTGTGCTTTCTTTGAAACAATTGATACAATTGGTGTAACTAATTAAGAAGACTTGACCTCTCGGAATTCGATATCTGGATTACATGTGTAATTCGTAAAAAGCGGACGAATCATTCACGCAATTTTAATTGTCACTACCAATAAAAAATGGTAATTTCTTTTGTTGATCTTTTTATAGGCTTTATGTTCTTAGTTGTAATCAATTTAAAGTTTTAAACTGTTACGAAATACGAGAATTTGTTATATATTATATTGTAAACCAACCAGTTTTTTTTAGATATGATACATAAAATAGTAAAAGTTTCTACAAAGTAAAACAAGAATATTGTAAAGCAGAACGACTGCTCGGGATAGTGTTACAATGAATAATAGCGTCACCGGATTTGCATTTCAGGGGCATTTGTGTATATTCTGAATGACGGAAACGTCCGGCAACCATTGAATAGATCAATTACAACAATCATACATGATGAACCATCAGATTTGAAATTCTAATTCTTAGTATTCTTTCGAAATTCATTTGAATGACAGACTATATTAAAAATTATAATGTGTTTTACCGGGCTGCTACCGGTCAGGGATTTCTCGAAAGTCAGGGAATTGTCGATAAACTGAAGTTGAAGTTTAGGGGTCACCCACAAAATACTGAAGGCCATGCGATACATACTCCTATATTTTTAGAATTACGACCATTTTTTATACAAACGTTCCTTAGTGCTTTTTATTTAATTTCCCAACTGGGAAACTTGATAACTCAATTCATGTAAACGTTAAATCGTCCCGAAAAAAACGTCGATATGATAGAAATGGTGTGACGTAAGTATCACATGGCTTTAAGGAGTTTTTCTGCCCCCCCCCGGCCTATATATGATGTACATATAGATTTGGATTTTACCCCCCCCCCACAAAAATTTTGTAAGATTCCATAAACTTAGGAAACGAAGATACATATAAATTCTGCCCATTAAATAAACGTGGAACCTTAATGCAATTAGATTTAGAAAATGAATTTTGTTAATAATAAGTAATACTTACAGACGTTTAATTTTTTTTCGAGAATTCATCTTGTGGTCAAAAATTTTATTATTTGGTTACAAATTTTATTATTTTGTTCAAAATTAATATTTTTGGTGTGAAAATTCAACTTGTTTGTAGAAAATTCTTCTTTTTGGCATGAAAATTCAATATGTTTGATACAATTTTTTTTCTTTATTTCAAAATTTTGAAATTAAATTTATTTAGAAAAAATATCTACTCCTTTCACTCCGCTGGGATTCGAACATCAGTTCAATTGATTTCCGATTAGGTGCTCTAACCACTGAGCTACAGAGAGATCAGTGGAAGAATACTTTTTCTGAAACACGCTTTATTTTGCAAGATGTAATATACAAATCAATTTTAAATAGAAATCTCTATTATCATCGGAGATAGTAACGGATCGATCATAAGAGAAATCATTTCACGCATAATGTGAAAATGGAAATCTATAATATCGACAAAGTTATATCCTCTCATACAGAAAATATTTTAACGTCATGACTAGATGGAGCTATAAATTTAAAATTTTTGAAATTAAATTTGTTCAGAAAAAAGATCTACTCCTTTCACTATGATAATACAGATTTCTATTTAAAATTCTTTATTTCAACTCTTTTGTTGAACATTCGTCTTTTCGGTTTAAAATTAATCTCTTATCGTATAAATATCGTATTTTTTAGTTAAAAATGCAACTATTTGGTTGAAAATTAATCTTTTTGGTTGAGGATTTAACTGTTTTGTTGACAATTCGCCTTTGTAGTTGAATTCAACTGTTTTTGATTTAAAATAAAAATTTGGTGGGTTAAAATACCATCTATTAAATTTTTTGTTGAGGATTCACCTTTTTTATTGGAAATTCAACTCCTTAGTTGAAAGTGGAAGCACATTGTTAAAAAATTATTTTGTTGTTTTTTTTAGTTAAAGCACCCTTTTCCTTTTGGTTGAAAATTTAACTATTTTATTGGAAATTCCTTTTTTTTGTTGATGGTTCATCTTTTTTGTTGAAAATTCATTTACTTGATTGAAAATTCAACTATTTTGTCGAAAATCGTTTTCTTTTTTGATTGAAAATTATTGCTTGAACTGAAAATATAGCTATTCCATTATTGGTTCAAAATTTATCTTTTTTAGTTGAAAGTTCGTCTTTTTTGGTAGAAAATTAATCTTTTTGATTGTAAATTCATCTTTTTGGGGAAAAGTGTATCTTTTACGTTGAAAATAATTTCTTTGGTAGAAAATTTAAGTATTATATTGGAAACTCTTTTTTTTCATTGAAAATTAATGTTTTTAACTGAAAATGTAATTCCATTTTTTGCATTCTAAGTTGAAAATTTATCTTTTTAAGTTAAAATTCCAACTGTTCAGTTGAAAATTCATGTACTTTGTTGAAAATTCATCTTTTTGGTAGAAGATTAATCCTCTTAATTGAAAATGCATCCTTTTGGTCGAAAAATCATCTATTTACTTAAAATTCATTTTTTTAGTTAAAAATTAATTTTCCATTTTAGTTAAAAATTTATCTTTTTAGTTCAAAATTCATTTTCCATCTTTTGTTGAAAATTTATCTTTTTTAGTTGGAAATTACACTATTTGGTTGCAATTTTGTCTTTATTGACAGAAATTGAATCTTCTTGATTGAAAATTCATCTGTTTGGTTGAAAACTAATCCATTTTGTTGACAATTTATTTTATTTGGTAGCAAATTATTCTTCTTGGTTTAAAATTTACTGTAGTGGCGAAAATTAATCTTTTTGTTAGGAAAATCAACTATTTGATTAAAAATTCACCTATTTTGTTGAAAATGTCATGCCTTTACGTTGTGGCATATGTGGATTTACTATTAATTTTAGTAAACATTTTTCTCACGAAAGATCGTCCAATCTGTATGTGTATTATCACTGAAAGTCTTTAGGATAAATTTAGAAACAAATATCTTATTGCATTAACATTATTGAACTCCTTGATGTAAGGTAATAAGATGTTTTTTTTCCTGAAAGAAAAATGAAAGATCGGTCAGGGGAATTTGTAGAAAAGTCAGGGAATTTCGAAATAAGGATTTTGTAACAACCCTGTATTCATGTAGTTAAACAGTTTGAATAAAAATTTATTAGCTGTTTTTGAAACAGTACTTTGAATCAAGTGCAATTTTGCTTTAGCCTCAATACGAGTGGCCATAAAACAGACGAATGCCTCGATCTCAAATGCAAATTACGTTTAATGTCTTTTAACAATCGCTGACGCGAAACTGTCCAGGAATTCAAAAGATTTCGAATTCATTTTCATTCGTTAGAATCCTTAACAGCTGTTGACATCGTTACCTTTAATTGGAGGTGGTGACTCGATAGATTTCGATCGACCTCTCTTTTCTGGATCAGTTGCGTCAGCATATATCATTTAATCGGAATGTTCTTTAAGAATTGATTAGGTTAATGCACTTTCGGGAGTAGAGTTAAAATTTTAATCCGGGGAATAAAAGTGAGTTGGTTTATAATTTACAATCAAAGAGAAAAACTGAAGCTTCAATATTTCTTTATTAGCTAAAATAGCGCGTTATTTGCCTTTATTACGTGCTTATTACACTCAACTCCCGATATAATAACGGTTTCGAACGTAGCCTGCAGTGGCCTTGATCCTAAACCGGGGGAACCCAAACGTGAACAGGCAGGGTCGCGTGAACCATTTCTGTAAAAGTTGGATGCATGACGCAACCTGATGCAAATAACGCGCTGAGAGTGCGGCCCTCGAGCTGTTTGTTACCCTCTACTGAGCACCGCCTCTCTTTCGGCCCCGCGGCTCCTCTCATTACGAAAACTACGGAGGCCATCAATTCTAGAAATAACGTAAACCGTGGGTTCTTATATAGGGAGTTAAGTGTATTTTGATCGCCTGATTATAAAAAGTTAAATATCCTCATTTTAAAGTACTATAAAATATAATTATTAATCATAAATTTAAATATAGTATATTAAAAGAGCTACACTAGTTTACATACAATTTTAATTTTAGTTTTAATCGGTTTTATGCAATCTGTATATTTTACTTTAAATATAATATTGTATTGCAGCAGAAGTTAGAAGCAGAAACAGAAATAGTTAAGGTAATTTGGAATTTTATATCGAAAAAGATGGGCTTAAAAGACATTCTGGAATTCTGAGTCTTACTGGTGTCTTCCTTTTTCGGCACTGATCCATTTTCCAGATCATTACAATTTACAATATAACCAATTCGTTTAATTTTTAATTTTTATAGTAATTTTTTTTAATAGTTTAAGTTTGAAGATTCGCAATTGAAAAATATTAAATTTCAAAGATTGATAAATAAAAATTCTTAAATTTTAATGATTTTCTAAATCAGAAGTGAAAGTGTCAAATTTTTGATTTTCTAAACTGAGATTTCGAACAGAAAGCATAAAAATTACAGAATTATGAATTGTAATACTTAAAATTTGCATAATTTTTAATTGTAAGTTTTAAGGATTAATAACACTTCAATTTGAAAGATTTACCATTCAGAGTTCTATAATTTTGAAGACTTACAATTGAATACTCTTGAATTTTAGAGATTTATAAATAAAAATTCTTAAATTTGGATGATTTTGGAAATCGAACGACAAGTTTTCTATTCTATATCTTCCAATTTCAAGAAATTTCGAATGGAAATCATCGAAATTACAGGATTTTAAGTATTCAATTGTCAAAATTAAAATCTCTTTAATTTTAAAGATTCACAGTTTAATTTTCAACAATTTTGAAGAGTTAGAATTCAAATCTGTTTAATTTTAATGATGTATAAAATAAATTCTTGAATTTGGGTGATTTTAAACGTCAAAAGTCAAGGGTTCAATTCTGAATTTTTCAAATTGAAGAAATGTCGAATGTAAATCATCAAGATTGCAGTATTTTAATTTGAAAAACTTAAAACTTGCATAATTTTTAATTGTAAATTTCCAAAATTAAAAGCAGTTCAATTCCAAAGATTTGAAATTGAAGAAGATCAGGAGTTATGTTTTCATTTCGAAATGTTCAAAATTCAAGAAATTTCGAATGTCAATCATCAAAATGACAGAATTTTAAATTGTAAAACTTGAAACTTGAATAATTTTAAATTGTAAATTTTCAAAATTAAAAACTCTTAAATTTTAAATATGGGCAAATAAAAATTCTGATCATAGCGAAGAGTCATCGGAACAATACTCTTAGTCGAGTTTGAAAACAAAAATTTAGCCTATTCGTTCAGAAATATCCAAACCCTAAATAATTTTATGAATTTTGTTCAAATATTTAATAACTATTGTCAATTTTAAAAATATCATAGGAACTAATTGTAAGAAAAATATTTCTAGTCGATTTCGTAAACAAAAATGTAGCCTATATTCGCTGACAAATAGCCAAACTGTGCATTTGTTTATGAAAATTTTTGAAATGGTTAATAATTCTTGTAAAGCAGTTTCATTGCAAGTTTTATAGCAAAAAGTCACTGGAAATATATTTTTAGTTAATTTCGCAAAAAAATAGAGCCTATTCTTTGAAAAATATCCACACTATGAGTTTGTTCATAAAAATGGTTTAATGTATTGACAAAAAGCATCTTTTTTAATTAATCATCATTAGACATTAATTCCTCTTGCATTTTATACCAAAACTCTTGATTTCAATGAGCCAGACAGTGCCAATCCCGAAAATTAACGTTTCTTCATTAATTTGTTTATAACGTAATACATTTTTTTTATTTATTCTCACCCACTGGAAATCATTTATATATCATTTCATCAGAGATATAAGATCTTCTTTGATAAAAATATAAATAACAAAAAAAATTTACTTCTGAAAAGTTAAAAAATAATCTTATAACTTTGTTGCGAATGCATAGTGTAACATAGTGTAGGTGGAAAATTGATTTGTCCGCAGAAACTTTTTTGCCCGACTGAGCACCGTTTCGAGTTGGTGTTTTAGATTAACAGGAAGGAATAATTTCAAGTTGATCGCGGTATACAATTAATCCTTATGTAATTGTCTCCAGATTACAGATTCGTGCGTCTGAATAATAACTAGAAACTTGGATATTAAGATTTGTTGCACCTACACGAAAAATCTGACGGCCTTTTTCGCTTTTCTCGTCGACATAATGCCTTATCATAACGCATATTTACACAAGAACATTTATGCAATGACGTAGCTTGCAATCTAGATTGCAGATTTTCTACTGTGCTTATCGATAACATAAGCGATTTGTTCAACTTCACTGCTTAATTAGAGATCGCATCATCGTAAACTTTAAGAACTCTTCTAGCGAAAATGGTCGGTTACGTGGGTGTGGGTAATTCCACGATTTGTTGCTGAAAATGATTGGTAGGTCGAATATTGTACCTCGGGTGTCACAAAGTGAATTATCGACCGCGGTGATGTAATATCGCTTGAAATAATATATTGTAATTCAAGTAGGTAAATCGAGAAAAACGATTGGGACAGAAGATAGATTAGTAGATCCTAAAGAAGAAATAAGTGAGGATAGAAATATACAGACTTCACACTCTTTACCATATTACCCTCTCTTCCCCTTAAAAAAAAGAATTCCTCTGTTTCCCCTGTTTTTAAGAGCTTAAACTTTTCTCCTTTATCCCATTTTTTCGCTTAAATGCGAACTGAATTTATGGAACCTACTAAGAAAAGCCAACTATTTTTCGTTGAAACTCAATTATTTTAAATTGAAAGATATACTACATATTACACTGGAACCTGGATTTATGCACGGTTTCGGGCATGGCAGCGGGGGCCTTCAACACAAATCCAGGGACTCCGAACGTAAAAGAGACAGGGCTGCACGAGTCATTTCTGTCAGATTTGGACGCATGATGCAACCTGAAGCATCTAACTCGCTAAGAGTGCGGCCATCATGCTGTTTGTCACACTTGACTAAGCACCGCTTCTCTGTCGGTCCCGCAGCTGCCCTGTTCTACGAATTGCCGAAGGACAGCAATTCTAGGAACGCACAAATCTAGCTTACGGAAATCCAGGTTCCAGTGTATATTTTTGGTTCAGAATTCATCTCTTTTGGTTAAAAATTCTATGATTTATTTGAAGATTTGACTATTTTGTTGAAAATTTAACTATTCTGTAAAAAAGTCATATTTTTTGGTCGAAAATTTGATAGAAAACTCATCTTTTAGTAGAAAAGTGATCTGTTTTGGTTGAAAAATATTCTTTTTAGTGGAAAAGTCTACTATTTTATTTTTGGTTTATATTTAATCTCTTAAGGTTAAAAATTCTACTATTTGGTTAAAAATTCAATTATTTTGTCACCTTTTTTTATTGAAAATTCAATAACTTAGTTGAAATTCGAACTACTTTGTAAACATATTTTGTTTGTTTGTGGTTGAAAGTTAATCTGTTTTGCTTGAGGATTCAATTATTTTGTTGACAAGTCGTATTTTTTTGTTGAATTCAATTGTTTTTTATTCAAAATTGAAATCTTTTTTGGTTAAAGTATCAACTACATTGTATCAACTACACTGAAAATTTAACTTTCTTTCTTTGTTGAATATTGATATTTTTTGGTCGTAAATTCAACTATTTGGTTTAAAATTCGTCTTTTTGGCTTGAAAATTGAATGTTTTAGGTAAAATTTTCATTCTTTTTTATTTAAAATGCAAGTGTTTGGTTGAAAGTTGATCTGTTTTCGTTGAAGAATCATTTATTTTGTTCAAAATTCAAATATTTTTTGTTGAAAATTCCACTATTTGGTTGAAAATTAACTTTTCTGTTAAAAATGCATATTTTTGGGTTGAAAGTAGAACTATTTGGTTGAAAATTCATCTTTCGTGGATGAAAATGAACTTTCAGGGTTAAAATTTCATCCCTTTTGGTAGAAAGTTCATCTTTTTTAGTTGAAAATTCAACTTTTTGTTAAAAAGGCTCCTGTTTTGAAAGCATTTTAAGCTGTGAAGTCTGAATATATGTAAGTTTGAAAGTGTGAAAGTGGCTATTGAATAAGTTTCTAAGAAAAAAAGAAAATTAAGCATCTATTTACTAAGTTTATTCCATTTGAAAGCGATTCGTATGATTTCTAAACGTATTTTACTTATAAGAGTATCATTAGGGAATTGTTTATGGCATATAATTATATTTTTATAAAAGAACTTGTAAAGATCTCAATTGAATACGGTTGAGACAAATCAGCGCATACACAAAGTTACTGGGATAATTAAAATAATTTTAGGAGGTAAGAAATGTTCAAACGCTTCTGGGAAATTGCATATACATGCTAAAGAAAATATCAGACTCCAGTTGTTTGAAACTTTTGAAAGTATCTGATTTCTCTGAAATTTTTTCTGATCTTAATAAACATTTACTGTTTTTGCATAATTTGAAGTCGCAATCTTAGTTTTCAAACTAGAGGTTATTATTTTAATAGTATTTTTTACTATTTGAATTTATTGAAATAATAAATTATATCGAACTGACCGTATTAAGTCTATAACATTTTCGTCTTCGCAAAGAAGTGGAACGACTAGATTTAAAGATGGAAATCGAGTAAAAATGCCAAATGACAATTGATGACTTGCTGCCTAGAATAGGTGACAGGCGCCTTCTATAGGGTGACCGTAGGTCAGGGAAAACCTTGAAAGCAGGGAAAAGTCAGGGAATTGTATTGGCCAGGGATAGCTAGGGAAAAAGTCAAGCATTTTGAAAAAAATCTTGTGAAAGTCTGGACATTTCTGTAAAAGGCACTTTAAATAACTTTCAAAGATAATACATTTTTAATTTTTTAATTTTTGTTCGAAATTGTATTCTTCTTTTATAAAATGTTCTGTTTTTAAAATGTTACAAGATTAAGATTCTGGTCTTTGACTATTAATGGTCAGGGAAAATGTAAAATTGGTCAGGGACAAATTAATTAATTTTGAAAATGAAGTTTTTTACATTATTTGTTGAAAATTTACATTTTTTCACTGAAAGTTGAACTACTTGATTGAAGGTTGAAAAATAATTTTTTGTTGAAGATTCATAATGATATTTGCAAATTCACTTCTTTAATTGAATTCTTTTTTTGAAAATTAATTTTTTAAACTAAAAATTTAAATATTCCAGTTGAAGATTCATAATTTTAGTCGAAAATCCATCTCTTTGGTTGAAAGTTGAACTATTTGGTTGAAAACTTATTTATTGTATTGGAGGCTTATCTCTTTGGTTGAAAATTGAACTATTTTGTTGAAAATTCCTCTTTTTAAAATATCCTCTTTTTTAGTTTAGAATGCAACTGTTTGGTTGATGTTAACATTTTCGGTTTGGAAATTTCACTGTTTTACAGAAAATTCATGTTTTGGCTTGAAAGTTGAACAATTTGAATTTACTTTTTTTTAAATTTCTTATTTACAAAATCTTTATTTGTTGAAAATCCTTTTTTTGGGTTGCTATATCATGTATTTTCTTAAAAATACTTCTTTTTTGATAGAAAATTAATTTTCTCGTTTGAAAATTCGTCTTTTTGGGTTTAAGATTCGTCTCTTTTTATAGAAATGTCATCATTTTAAATTGAAATATCAACTATTACATTTTTCATTTTTAATTCATCTTTCTTTTGAAAGTTTGACTTTTCGGGTTGAAAATGCAACTGTCTTCTAAAAAAATCGTATTTTCTCTTGAAAATTAATCTATTTGGTTGAAAATACAACATTTGGTTGAAGTTGAATCTTTTTTTTTTTTGAAAATTTTACTATTTGATTGAAAATTTATCTTTGTAGGTAGAAAATTTAAGTACATATTTCAGTCAAAATTAAACTGTTTTGCTAAAAATTAATTAATTATGTTGTTGCAAATTAAAGCATCTTGTTAAAAAGTAATCTTTTTTTATTGAAATAAATAAATTTGAAATTTTATTGTTTTATTCCGTGTATAAAATATTCTACGTTAAAAATGTTGCAAGAAATGCTAGTCTTTGAATATCAATGTTCAAGGAAAATGAAAAATAAGTCGGGGAAATATCAGGGAATTTTGAAAATGAAGTTTTATGGCAGCCCTGCATCAGTTAATTACCTACCTTCCGAAAGCTACAGATTTTCATTTTGCGGGTAACAGGTTGTATTCTTAAATTGTCAAGGTGAACTGGAATCGACAAACACCTCATGTGGGAGTTAAAAAAAACACTTAGTAACACGATATACGTATATTTAACTATACATACATATGACAAGAAGTGCGTGAAGAATACTCGGTGTCTGTTTCCAACCAAAGGTCTTTTTTGAAAGTCAATGGTACCGTTTCTTCTAGTGAGAAGACGATTTCCTCTGTGCCTAAGTGATAGACAAACATTGAACGCTTCAGATGATTTTGTCTATGTGAATTCTTATGCAAAACGATTTCGTGAAGAACCGACAATAACAATTAGAAATGTGGACATAGATCTATGTCCACATTTCTAATTGTTATTGTTATTATTCGAAAGGAATACATGTAAATAAATGTACGAATTTACAAAAAAAAAAAAGAATAATAAAAATTAAGAAAGAAAGAATATTTAATGATTAGATTAGTTCGAAAGTGAAATCAACTTTACAAGCTGATACATTGATGCTATGATAACGGACTCAAGCGCTGCTTAACTTCGGTGATCGAACGCGAAGCCTTTAAATATTTCCATGTGCCCAAGCGGACAGAATTGAAAGAATGAATATACTCGAAATGGAAATATGAAAATTTCCAACTTTAAAGATTCTTAAACAAGCAATTTTAATTACTACTCATTCAAAATTGGAAATATATTTTAAATCAAAAGCTTTTGAACTTGAAAAGTAAAAAAATGTTAACCCCAAAATTAACAGGGCTCATATTTCATCCGCTGCAAGTTAATAAATGATATATTTTGAGTCTTGAAATATTGAAATTTGTATAATTGGAAGCCTTGAGGGATGAACAAATTACAATCTGCACTGTTGAAAGTAAGTTCATGAAATTTCATGAAAATGTTAGTGAAGCTTTTTACCTTACGGTTAGTGAAAAACTCATTGAAATTTCATGCAACACTGAAATTTAAATAGCCTTAATGAAATTTCAATGTAAGTTTTGAAAGTATTTTAAGAGATAGCACATTAAATTTTTTGTAAATTTTCATGAATATCCTATAGATATTCAATGTAAATAGTGAAACTTTTCAAGAACAGTTCTCTGAAATTACTTCTTTCGAAATGACAAAGTAAAAACAATTTGTACATGTAATTGCAAAAAATGTATTAATCGATAGAAAAATATATCACATACAAAGCTTCTAAATTTAATTTCATGAATTACATTAAAATTTTGTTCATGTTTTCATTTAGGTTTATTAAATTTAATAAAAAATGTTACTTCATTTTCCATGCATGTTTATTAAAAATTTACGTGAACCACAGTGAAATTTATTCAGCCACCAATAATATTTCATGTACAAGCAATTGAAACAGGTTTCAGAGTCAATTTTATGAAATTTCAATAACTTTTTCTTCAAAATTAAGTTTCGTGTCACTGAAAATTAATGAATATGGTCTGAAATTAATTTTCAAAGTCAAATTTATGAAATTTCAGTGACATAAGTCATTGAAAACTGACTGAAATTTCAGGAAATTTCTAACAGTGTGTTAATTCAAAATCATGCAGATTACATATCTAGTTCAAGAATTAAATAATTAACCATATTAAATATCAAAATTCAAGAATTTAAAACGGTGAACTTTTTAATTTTAATTGAAAGCGTTCAAAAATGAATTTCAAATAAAAAATATAACTTTCTAAATTTGAAGTAGTGAAATGCTCTACTAATTATTAGTCATTTTTTATATAATACTTTAGTGAAAAGTTGAAAAATACCGAAAGAAATAGTGAAATACGAACAATAGTTAGAATAAATTTTTATCAAGTAAATTAGTTTATGGGATTATGGAATTTATTCAAAAATGGGGTAGCATTATTAGAAACTGCTGCTTTTTTTTTATTCTTTGATCAAATAGCATTACTTACTGAATTTAAATTTTGATTGTATACATTTTAATTAAAGGAATATATAAAAAAAATACAAAATGTGTCAGTTTTTAACTTAACTTTGTTTAAATTATTTTTGCTCTTGATATTAGTTGCTGTTATTAAAAATCTGCCACTTTCAAATGAACAACTCCGAAAAATTTGTTCAAAACCTATTTTTGTGGGTTTTTTATAATTTTGTTTTTAATTATTATAAACATTAGAATATCAACATGTCCTTTATATATTATTTATAAAAGACTTGTCCGAGTCAACTTAACCCAATGATGAAAAAAGGTACCATAAGCCTATGGAACTTTTTTTTTTATAAATGGCTTCAATTTAGAAGGTTTTAATGGATCATTTAAGAACTTCAGATTTCAAGTGATTGTGTGATTGCAAAATCAGTGCACCAATCAGAAAATAAAAAAAGGATCAAGATGGTCTTCGATGGAACTCAGCCAGAAATGTTTTTTATCTCCTGAGTTTTTTCTGTTATCATTACCTTGACATGTCATGATCATTTTCAGACAAAAATGAAAAAAATTCGTCAGAGCCATTTTCGAAAAAATGAAATTTCATATTTTTCTCGAAAAGCTTATTAAGTCAAACCTTATTTTGTATTCAAAAATTTCAAGTAAAAAAATTCTGATGTTATTTTTCTTAAAATAACTAAGCTCCCGTGCATCACAGTTTACGTTGTCACAAAATAATTTAAACTCGACCGATTTCCCCAAAAATAAAAAAAAAAATACAATGCTCTAGCTTTAATAGAACTGCAGTTATGGCCTCCTGACAAAGACCTTCTTTTATGGAAACTTTAAGTTTCATTCGAAATTTCTTGCTTCTGCTTCATTCGATGTGATAAAAGTACTCAAAAGAGTAAAAAATGAAGCAGAAGCAAGACATTTCAAAATAAACTTAACGTGTATATAACATCCATAAAAGAAGGTCTTATTCAGAAGGCCATAACTGCAGTTCTATTAGAGCTAAAGCATTCTATTTTTTAGTTTTAAGGAAATTCAGTATACTTTAACTTATTTTTTGTCAACTTTCAACTGTGGTGCACAGGAACTGAGTTATTTTAGGCAAAGTACAATGAACAATTTAACAATTTTAATCAAATTTTGGTATTAAAAATAAGTTTAGACAGATATTTTCCTAAACTATTGGAGGTATAATGTTAGATTTTTTAGTTTTTCAGGAAATTTAATTCCTTTTAATTATCTTTAAGCATGTCTAAGCATTAATCTACATCAAAAAGGAGAAATAACAAAAAACTGAATTTTTAGAACTTTTTAACATATTTGTTTAAACAATGTAAAGGTATTTGATTATCGCAATAGGTTGAACATATAAAGCGTCTTTTTATGTGCTAAAAAAATCATTCACCACTTCAGTGTTATTTCCACAAAACTATACTTAATAACCACATCAGAAAAATCAGAAATTGAGTTAATTCAAAAACGGCTCTAATGATTTTTTTCATTCTTGTACAAGATCTTTTGGGTTGAGTTTCATCGAAACCCACCTTGGGATAGCAAAAATAAAACAGAAGCTAAACCTGCTGAACCAATGTTTGAAAAGAGAAAAAAGACTAAATATTTACGGTGCGTTCATAAATCTTTGCTTTAAAGATGCATTCTTTAATAAATAAAAAAGACTGTCTTCAACGCATTCCAACAGATCTTTACCACCTGTTATCAAGTTGATCAGAGATCTGCAAGTTTAAAGATAGTTTCATTATTTTTCCACAGGCTGCGCTACAATCCACTGATCCAAAGACCGGGACTGATTGAGACACCAAGTCGATAAAGCAGTGCTCTAACTAAAAAATCGCAGGCCTTATCGACCGGATTATAAATATTACGATTAATTCTCAATTTCTCACGAGCCTGAAATTGCTTTGCTGTATTTCAAATTTTTCGCGTGAGCTTAGAAACCTTAGATAGCTTAGATCATAAAGATGACAGGATCGTCAAGAGCAGTACTTTAACGGTTCCTGGAAAAGATCCTAAGATCTTAACGGTCGTCGAACGACCGTTCCGCGCACGTGGAGATCAGAAACACTACCTTTACCACGTGTTGCACCGGCTTGGCTTACCATTACTTTCCGCCTCTACTTGCCACCGCCACTTTGCCACTTTGCGTCATGAATCATTAGTGGATTACCCAGAACTGCATTCTTGAATGCATAATTTTGGGTCCTTGGAACTCAAGATGCTCTCCTTGTGAAGTCGATCAAAGTGTTGCGAAATATTTATATATAATATTAGCTCGAAAGCTTGTGTTTGAACATTAAAGATGTAGGAATCAGAAGTTTATTTATGTTTTTTT
>CAKNWW010311128.1:0-11830 GCA_932074435.1 Andricus kollari | reverse complement strand
TCAATTTGGTGAGATCGTTATTACCATCTTATTAATTCAAGATGTTTCCTTTTTCGGCTGCCCTGTTACCGTTGAATCTCAATGATAAAAAGTGTTACCCTAACTTATAGCTACTGTCAAACTTCATTCGCCAGGGACAAGGAAGTAGTGGGCAAGGATTAGATTTCACGTTTCTGGTAAAGAATGTAACTTGTCAGGTTCACACCTTTTGCTAGACCGTTGAACTTGGTTGACAACTGCAGTGAGACCCATTCGCCATTTCTATTCTGTGTTCAGTATTTTGATTCACAGAATGTAAGCATCTTTGACGGTGGAAAATGATCTCTGCTGGTTTCGAATTTAAATGGCTACATGTCTGTACGCCGTTATGTCACTTAAATGTGCGCTTTGTCTTTCGTTGACTAAAGGTGGTTGACTACCGTTTGAAGAGGTCGTTCCTGGCCAATGTCTAAATTTAATTATAAATGAAGTCGCGGTCCAGCTCAGTTCCGCGTCGAGTGCAGACGATCATGAGAAACCGTGTTTTTTCGGGTTCCGTAGTACTTCCTCTCGGTGCAAAAAGCAGTAAAGAACTGTGATGACAATTTTTTTGTGTGACCGACTCGAAGGTACAAATTAATTGTATGTTCATTTTTTAAGCGACAATTTGCAAAGGGACCATAGAAAGAAGCTATATTAGGAATCGTTGACTTCTAGAAAATGCTGACTGTCTTATGGTGTCTCAAAGACACCTTTGATTCCTTTCATTTGATATTTTTAAACTATAATTTGAATGCGATTAACAAATAATTATGAATCGTTTCCAATTTAGTTTATTTATTTCAGTAGTTTATAAATTTCAATAATCATCAGGTCCTAACGTATATGGCATCTAGAATTGATCGGCTGATGAGGTGTCGCTATCCAATTCGGCTTCCATCATTCTCAGTATCTAATTTGAGGTGTTTGTGTACTTTATTTATGGCATACATTCTCTAATTTAATTGAACGTCACTGCAGTAATGTTTAAATCATGTTTAAACTTATTACGCTGTCTTTCTTGATTTCTTTCCCTTGAATGTATTTGCTTGAGATCAGATCTCAAATCATGGGTCTTGCTACAGGTCTCATTATTCCTGGCAGAAATCCTAGCATTGGGGATGCTCTCCATTGTTTGATATTCGTCATTAGGATTTGTGGGTGAAGGGTTTTGATCCTACGTTCCAGTTTTTCCATCTCGAGTCAAACGCCCTTCAAACGATTTTCAGCAATATCATGTTTCCTAGTAAATGAGTATTCGAAGATGTTAATGCAGTCTGCGCCGAGTGTCACTTTGCAATTCTCCAGTGGAGATTTGTTTCTGTGTCCATATGTCTGATCGAAATTCTGATATTTTTGAACTTCCATGACAACAGTGAGTCTCCAGACACTAATACTCCTTCGCATGAGTCCCTTCCTCTCTTCATATGGTCCAAAGACACGGACCATAAATTTTAGGTCAATTGAACAATTCTGCTTTTATTTTCTTCTCTATGAACAAAGCTTGCGTTTGCATACTCTTAATTTACCTAATTTCAAATTTATCAATTACAATTGATTTATACCTTTAATTAAATTACACTTGGTTACAGTATGGGATCTATTTAAGGGTAGAAGCAGTAAATACACATAAAGGCAAGAATCGGCATGTGTTTCGGTATTTCCACCGCCCTTATTTTTAGGTTACTATAGCCAAGATTTTAATCCCCGCAATAGAATTATTTAGGTATAAATGATTCTGTATTTCTTTGATAGAAAATTCTTGGAAATATCTGTCGAAGTTATTTTGTAGTGAATTTTATTATCTCCTGAATGAAATAGGGAAAATTGTAAAGAGAAAAGGAAACATTTGAGCAGTGTACTACCCCGGAATTATTTTGGAACAAGATAATCGTTGGGTAATCATAGACTTTATTGAATTTATTCGAATTGATTATATTTTCTATTTTTTCGTTTCTCTTCTAGCTTTAGTTTTAATTCCTGTGTTTACCTTGTTTTAACCGGCTTAAATGTTAAATACATCTTGCTTGTCGGCATGTCTCATAAATCGCGAGCCATAGTCACTTTCTAGAATTACATTATGATTATATCGATTTATCCTACGACCCTGTCAGGACCATGACTTCGCGAAGCGAATTTTTCATCGCGTACATCCTTCACCACGTGTACTAGATCATACACTTTCGGGTTTAGTGGCCTAGCCTTTTGATTATAGTACTTCGTTGATCTTTCCTTTACATCAATTAGATTCTTTGCGGCGATTTTTCGAATCTCGTTTAATCCGACGATTAGGTCATGTCAGTAGGTGTAATAGGTTTCCAGGTGGTCTTCAGGTGGAAACGCGGTGGGTACCCGTGCGGTTCTTCCTAAAGCTAATTCGAAGGAAGTAAACTCCGTCACATCATGAACCTACGTGTTGCACGCAAACATGGCGAACGGAAGCAGTCTGTCCCAGCCATCGTAATCGTTCGCGTAATATTTTATATAATTTGTTAAAACTATATGGCTTCTCTCCAGGGATCCATTAGTTTGAGGACGATACCCGGAAGTCGTTAATTGTTCTTCGTTAAAAAAAGAGACTTTTCCTACAGTGTCAAGTGACACTTTGTGAAACACGCCAACTGGTGTATCGGTGTTCACCATTGGCATGTCCGTACGGGCTCTCACGAGTTTATTCTTCAGACAACTACAAAAATTTCGTATACAGTTGATTATTTGTTCCCGCCGCCGGGCCATGTGAATCGTTCTCCGACGCGCCTATACGTTTTTGTCATGCCCTATGTCTTCCTACTAGACTCTAGTGACATTACGGCAAGTTTTCTGTTCATCTTTTTCTAGAGCGAGACAAAGGTTCCCTAGACCAGCAATCACGTTCTTCTCGTCAATTTCTTCAAGACATCTCGTTTTTATAACTATATAATTCCTTTGGTACCGAACGTTATGGGTGACCAGGACTTTTCCCTTCTGAGTTCGGCTTTCCGAGAGGTCTTATAGATCAAGCAGCTCGGTATCCACCAGGAGCTTAGCGATATCATACGTACGCCAATGGCTCTTTCGATTGACGGGTTATGTTAGAATCTTCAGTTTAATGTAAGCAGGTTTCTGAGGATCCTTCTTTTTCGTTCTGGGATGTAGGAGTATCTATATATTGTACCTCAGGGTTCAGTTTTGAAACTGGTGAGAGCTATTTTTATACAGGGTCTTTCATCTGATGAGAATTAATTTCTTCGGTTTATTCAAGTCGTCAGCCTCCTGCAGTATTTTTCGATGTTGTTCGAAAGCCCTTAGGCTGCTGTTTACCATGCAAATAAGTTTTCAGTTTATCATTTATTTCGACTGTTTTTTTACAATTATATTTTTAAAAATATTAATGTGAGACCTGCACAGGTGTTAAAAAAATGTCAGCCTTATATAAAAAAGAATACTTTAAGAAAAAAATATATATATCAAAATATTTCAGGATGACAATTAAAATTGTAGAAGAAAATTCCTGGTCATTTTTCGGTTTTCGTCTGGTTCAAACAAATATTTACCGGTGAATTCTCTACACCTAGATCAGAAAAATTTAACTAATTACTCATTTTTAATTTTAATTAAAGAATTGAGGAAGCCTTAGTGTATACATGACGCAGCCAGAAGGTGATATCGTAAAACTTGTAAACAGGCTACGTCACTTCAATGTGAAAAAAAAAACAAGATTATTTGCACTCTTAGCGTACTTCGCCTTAATTTATTCACGTTAAAAATAATAACACAGAAAAATCACGAAATTCGATTAAACATGTCAGCAAACCCTGTTACAGAAGTCTTCTAATTTCGAATCATTCAAACACTAATTAAAACCATTCAAACTAAAAATTAAAAGATTTGAAATGTGTCAATGATTTCAGAGTCAGAATGGACATTTATAATTTATAAGGAAGGAACATTATCTAATTTATATAGTTCTTATCACGCGATGTTCAAAATAAGACCATGCTCCAATATCACATACATAACATTGTGAAAATTTCAGAGAGCTAGCCTTTGAAATTAAATAAGTAAGAATTTGAAGCCTGAAAAATGATTAAATCTCGAAAGGAGAATGACTTTCTTTCAAATTCTTTCGTAGACTATCAATTTTTAAAAAAAGTGGTTTAAATATTTTGTCTAGTACTTTTGCAGTGGGCTTGTCGAAATAAAAGTATGACGAACGAGCGAACGGATAGGCGGATCAACAACGGACCAAAACTAAAATCATAAAAAACGTAACTTCCAAGAATGGAAAACTAAAGTTCCTTCAATATAAAATGTTCCCAGTACTAAAAATTGAATAATTTTCAATTTCAGGCTTATAGAATTTTACAATATCAAATCAGGTGCCAGCTTTACATTGTGCATTTTGAAATTGCAAACTCCCAAAAACTAGAGAATAGTAAACTATATAACATAAAAATTTAATAATTGTGAAAGTACTTAAAACATTGCACATTTAAAAATGGTAAATAGTTAGAATTGAACGATTGAATATTAAAAGACTTCCAAACTTTTAAATTGAAATACTCGAGAAAACATAAAAATTATGAGCAGGCACATTAGAGTGGCGCGGAAACAAACATTATTAGAGCTTCTTATTCGCTGGTGCATAGCACCAGGAAAAATCTTTCATGAAGATTGTGAAGGATAAAGTTAATGTAAGTCATTCTTACATGAGGCTTCACTGATAACATCACCAAATTTTAAATGCGTTGAAATTTGAAAACGTATGTGAAAACAAATTCACAACATCCGATTTATAGACTTTACAATTCATTCACTACACTGCTGGATTTTCAAGCGATTCAATAAAGAAGTGAGAGTTTAAATTCAAAATTCGAAATAGATTTTAAATCATTTTTCTTTATGTGATTTTAGAATATGCAGGATTTAAACATGATCCAGCAACACTTGATAGCGACTCTTCTTTTCAGTCTCATTTTACGAGTGAGGAAGTTAAATTTAAAAAAAGTTTTTTAATAGATTTTCTAATATCTTTGTGAGGAAACAAAAAATGTTGATGCAATTTTTTTGTAAATTGTGATGTAATTTCCTAGAAAATCCAAGTGTTAACAGATACACATCAGCGAGATCACATCTTTCAGCAATGAACAATAAACAGTATTAATTTTTCAAGAAATATCCAAATAATAGAAGTTGCAATTTAGGTAATGGCTTCTTGGAATAAACCTTTACAATTTTTATTTATTTTCGCCGATGCATGGACTTTTGATAAGGATTTTGAAAATTCCTTAAAATTTCTATAAATATGCTATAATATTTCTAGTCCATAGAAATACTTTGAAACTTTTTAAAGTTCTTAAAAATGTATTGGAATTTGTAAAAATACACTATAATCTTTAAAATCCATCGGAATTACTTTAAATTAGTGTAATCTATTAAAAGTGTTCTAAGGTTTTTAAATCATTCAAAATCCTTTAAAATTCGTAAGAAGTTGTTAGAGCTTCCAAAAATTTCATGGAATATTAAAAAATATATGAAAATCTTAAAAATTCTTTGATATCCCTTCAAGTTATCAAAATCAATTGAAAATTCCTTGAAATTTTCTTAATAATCTGAAATAAAAAATAAAAACTTTGCCCGATTAGCGGGCACATTCTCATCGCGCGCCGCGCGCGCGGCTCGCAAGTTTGAGTGCGCCTAGAGCGCGCGACTGTTGGTTCTCGCGCTTCGCGCTCGATACTCTATTTACCTCGCGCTACGCGCTCGGTCTTTATATTTCCCCCACATTTGTGCACAGATCTTTTAAAATTAAAGGTCAAATCATCGAAAACTGTAATTTGGTGATTGTGAATTCTCTTTTGTTAAAGCTCCTTCGGCTTTAACGAATACATTCTCATCATGTACCTCGTGCTTCGCACTCGATTTGGTGCAAAATGCGAAATTTTCTATATTATGTGATCAACTTTTGTCTATTCATCTTTCTTCGTACCTTAAGTTGTTTTTCGAAAACAAATTTTATTGTTAATGTTATTTTTCACGATTTAAAAAAAATACGCATCTTACCAAAAAATCATTCAGAATAAATTTGTAGCTCTCTTCTGAGTGAACAACTGTTTTCCATTAATTTTTTTCGTGGTTTGTGTCCTTTGTTCAAAAATTTAATTTATTTTGTTCTTAAATCAGTTTTTTACAAATGAAACAAAAACTACGCGTCCCATCAAAAAGTGATTAAGAACAAATTTGTAGATCTCTTTGAGTGCACAATTTTTATTCATTCATCTTTTTTTGTATCTTGTATAGTTTGACCACAAAATGGAATTTTTAATTTTTAATTATTTGTTTGTGCGATCAAAATTTGAATTTTCGATTTTTCAAGAAAATTAAAGATATGCTTATAACAATATTGTAGTATGTGTTCAAAAAGAAACATTTTTCTTTCATTGACTTTTGTCATGTAGTGCGTCGTTTGGTTTAAAATGTTCATTTTTGTTTGTTTTTTGGAATTTTGCTAATGCTATACCTCCAGTAATTTACGTTTTATTAAAAAAGTCGTAGGAATAAATTAGTCGTCTCTTTGAGTACTACAAACATCCGTAAATAGAATTTTTTAATTTGAAAAAAGTGGTCCAAAAAATGTTTAAAAAGCGCTCGCTTTTTGAATTTTTATCCAAAATGGCTGGCTAACGAACTTGACCTTCATTTTAGGACACTTGAAGAGTATACTAAAGCCCAATCCAATCTGTCAATTCTTTAAAAAGTTATCGTGCCTACAATGTAAAAATCTACATGCATACATGCACACATACATACAGAATGTCTCAAAAGTGGACGTTTGACAAAAACGGAGGGGGTCAAATTTTACACAAATCGAATACCTTCTCTGATGACAATGTAAACATTAAATTAAAACTAAATTAATCTAAATTTTTAAAAATCTTTAGTGATACCTGCAAATATTGGAAATCCTAAAAATTCTGGGAAGCTTTAAAAAAATAGTTTAAGTTTCCATTTTTCGTTGTGAATTTATCTTTTTGAGTTATAAATATAACTATTTGATTGAAGATTTATGTTTTTGGTTTAAATTTGACTTGTAGCAGAAAATTATTCTTGTTGTTTAAAAATTCGTCTTCGTAGTTTGAAAACTCAGCTATTTGGTAAAAAATTAACTATTTTATTGAAAGCATAATTATATTGTTGGAAATTCAACTATCATAATTATTATTCAAGCTATTCAGAATACACGCTTAAATGGTTAATTTGATATTTAAAAAGGCTTTGGTATAGTTAAAAATCGATTTATTAACGTGGATTCTAAATAACAATAAATAATTATCACTATCCTTGGGTCATATTTTTTTTTATCATATTCCATTTCAAATCTAGGTTAAAAAATGTTATAAACCTTTAATTTAAAAAAAATGGGAAAATGAAAAGAATCGGTTGACAACTTGAACTGATTAAACGATTTATGCTGATCCCTTAAATATTCAAATGATATCAAACTTATTCATTATTGCCGTGAATTCATTTTTTGTTGAAAATTCATATTCTCAAGTTGAAGATTTAACTGTTTTGTAAAAAATTTCGTCTTTCTGCCTTTAAAATTCAACCCATTTTTTTGGAAATGGGACAACCTCCGCCAATCGAACAAAGCGAACCACCTTTCAACAACAACCTCTACAATGACCTCCGCCAGAGCAATTTCGACTCCGAGGATCAGACCGTCGGCATTCGCTCCTATACTGGAAGCCCCGAACCTTTCGTTCAATTATGCAAATTTCGTCGGGATTCCGACACCGTTCACACTACCCGATCGACAAAAACCCTCCGTCACAATCCCAAAAGCCGAACATTGAAAATACATTCCCAGACCCGCCGAACAAAGGCTTACCAAATATCGGACTAGGAGCGCGCACTGCGTTGGATTTGCCGACGATTAGAGAATATACATACCCTTTCTCAACAGTTGGCGACTCCGACGAAACAACCAGACGAAAGGTTTCCTTAGGTGGAACACGAAAGAAATCAATTTATAGGCAAAGGTCGGATCGTAATTCTGGGTTGAGGTCGAATACTGATACGGATCTAGATAATGAATTCAAAAATAAACAAAAAGAACAAAATTCCGGTCGATATTCTACCTACACCCAGCAATATGCGAGTAAACCCCCACCTTCCCTTAAACGAAATAGAGGGGAACAAGACAGTCTATTAAGGGAAATAGAGTTGGATTTAGAAGTAGAAATGATTTCACTTCTTAACCAAACTAACTATCCGCGCAGAAGTAGCGTAGGGTTCAGCAGGGATTCAGAACGGGAAAGCTCTTCCGAAAGGGACAGAATGCATAGCACAACGTCGTCATCAAGACGCAGACAAAGTAACCGAGACCTAGGGAAAATCATTTTTAGTTGGAAAATAGTTTTCGATGGTAGCAATAAACTAAGTCCCGATAGCTTCCTGACAAAAATAGAAGATCGGAGGAAGTTGACGCAAGTAACGAACGATGAACTACTTACAGCAATACCGGTATTGTTGGACGGAATAGCACAAAAGTGGTTCAGGAACCACGAACAAGAGTTTTACAATTGGCGTAAATTCAAAAAAGAATTCCCTTCCCACTTTGGCGATGACGAATTCGAAAGACACGTCAAAGAGAAAATTCAAACTCGGACCCAAGGCAAGGACGAAACGATAGACGAATATCTAACGAATATACAAAGTCTAATAGCAAAACTCGACAATGAAATCCCAATAGTCGAGCAACTCGACTGAGTTCACAGGGGATTGTGACCAGAGTACCATATGGTTATTTGTCGATCGTACTTCCGTTTTTTCCGATAATTATCACAATTAGGGAGAACTTGGGAAAAAGAAAAAGACATTTACATAAAAGAATATAAACCCCCACCTCCTCCCGAAAGCTCATTACAACAAGAATTTGCTTACCGACCGAAATCGGATTGTAAATCACCCAAAAAGAACCACATATCTGCCGTAAAAGAAGTTGAAGTTGGAATAGCGGCACTAAGCACCTCCGAAACTAATAAGCCCAACAATAAAAACTTGAACCCTAAAAAAAAATACCGGTAACACAAAAAGCACCGGTACACAATCGACTCCATCGGAATGTACTATGAAAGGGGGGGGGGGGGTCAACAGAGTAGCAATACTCCTGTTGAGAACATTAGTCCGACCACCTCTACTTGGGACCGAATAAAATAATTTGCCGAAATTACAACGAAAAGGGTCATTTCCGAAAGGGTTGTGCCACTCCATGGAAACGGATCTGCTATAAATGCAAAACGGAGGGCTACACCTTTAAAGACTGCCCGAGTTGTTTGGGAAATGGGGTAACGTAGTAGTGAAAGCGGTCCCTACTACTGCCGAGACATTAGAGGCCGTCAATAAAAAGTTGGATGACGTCTCTAAATGAGAAAGAAGGACCACCTTCGACTTAATTGACTCTAGAAAGTCTAACTCCGTCGCAGACTCGAGCTGATAAACCAGAACGAATTGAACTTACGGTGGACTCATGCTTCGGAAACGCGAACACGATACAGGCGACAATAGACACTGAAAGCTTTAACGGGGTGGGAATGCCGCCGGAACTCGAAATGTAGAACCTTTTAGAATGCCAAAGTATCTGCTCGGTAGACGCAGTGGAGGTTGGAGAGGGTTTCTTAGACCTAGGACCAAACAAATTAGTAGTAGAAGCTCAGGTCAATAGAGATCCCGAATTAGAAATCCCCATTCACGCGGTTAAAAGTAAACCGAAAGTATTCGACTCTATAGCCAACGACATAGAGACAATGAAGGCCATAGAGGAAAGCATATCGGAGACAGACCTGATTAGCGGTGTAGTGGAGACGTCAGAAGTAGCCAATAGAATTTACGTACGGGTTGCTATAAACTCAGTTTCACTAGACACGCTGATTGATAACGGATCCTCTCGCATTGTATTACGAAAGTCAGCTTGGGACAAGTTAGTGGAAGATTCCGGTAAACAATTAGATTGCAGTAAGAAATCCCGCATGATTATGGCAAACGGTTCGGCCGACATGATTATCGGAAAGGCCAATCTGCCTACAACCATTGAGGGGGTTACGCGTACTTGCGAAGTTAGAGTTGCGAATAACCTTGACACGGAATTAATATTAGGTCTAGAAGGTCAAGGAAAATTTTTCATGGTTTACATCGCTAAATCGCGTAAGGTATTTATGCCGGATGCAGACGGAAGGCACTATCCCCTAAAACAATGGCTAGTAGAAGAGGAAGGCTGTAGTGGGGTGGCTGCAATATTGGAGGGAGAGGAGAATACTTTAAAAGATCTATTTAAAATAAAGTTACCTCCGAAGCCACAGGGCCCTCTAGGGACGACCCACCTCATTACCCACTGGATTGACGCACAGGGTCACGCTCCCATAAAGTAGAGGTATCGGATAGTGTCCCATAAAGTTCAGGAGAGCATGTATAAAGAGATGGACAGGTTACTCGCCGAAGGGATTATTACAGAATCACACAGCGAGTGGTCAGCTCCAATAGTAATGGCTCGTAAACCTGGCGGCAAATACCGGCTTTGCCTAGACTTCCGGAAGTTAAACGCGGTCTCGAAAAAGGACGCTTACCCTTTGCCCTACATGACGGACATACTACGACAGTTAAAAGCAGCAAGGTATATCTCGAAGCTAGACTTGAGTGCCGCGTTTAATCAAATCCCTCTAGAAAAGGAAAGCCAAGCGTACACAGCGTTCACTGTTCCGGGTAGGGGACTATTCGAGTTCAGAAGAATGCCATTAGGGCTCACTGGGGCCCCTGCAACCTTTCAGCGGCTTATCGATAGGGTTATAAGACCCGAGATGAGGCCTAATGTCTTTAGCTACTTAGACGATATTATAGTAGTGACTGAGACTTTCGACGAACACCTATATTGGCTAGGGAAAGTCCTCGATCGGGTGGCTGAAGTAGGGTTGACGATAAATCCGGATAAGAGTGAATTCTGCTGCTCAGCAGTGAAATATCTCGGATTTGTCGTCAATAAAGACGGCCTTAAGGTGGGTTCCGACAAAGTTGATCCGATAGTTTCCTATACGGCTCCCAAAACAGTCAAACAATTTCGAATTCGCCGTAATAAACCGTAATTCGTGACGATAGCTGAACAACTGACACGGTTGTTCAGAACAAACATTAAGTGGCGTTGGGGCGCTGAACAAGGTGAGGCCTTTGAAATCTTGAAACATGCCTTAACGAAAGCTCCAATATTGGCCTACCCGATGTTCAAAGACGTGGTCGAAACTCCCTTTAGCCTTCAGACAGATGCGAGCGCTTCCGGACTCGGCTTAGTCCTCACCCAAAGACAGAGAGACGAAGAACAGGTAATAGCGTTCGCCAGTAGGACGCTAACCGCAGCGGAAAGAAATTACAGCGTTACCGAACGAGAATGCCTCGCGGTGGTTTGGGGAATCCGAAAGTTTAGAGAATATCTTGAAGGGTTTCACTTGAAGGTTATAACCGACCACAGCAGCCTCCGTTGGCTGAATAACCTGCGCAACCCTACAGGAAGACTTGTGCGTTGGGGTTTAGAGCTTCAGGGATACGACATAGAGATTATTCATAGGAAATGTGCTCTACACCACGTCCCGGATGCGCTATCGAGATTGGCGGAAGATGATGATGAGGTCGTAGTAGCAGTCATCTCAGAGGGTACAGATTCGTGGTGTGCGAGACGGGTAGAAGCCGTCCAACAAAGGCCGAGAGTCTTCCCAGGTTGGAAGGTAGAGGGTAGTAGGTTATATAGACACCGCCCCGACCCCCTAATTGATCCCTTGATCCCTGA
>CAKNWW010311075.1:0-10343 GCA_932074435.1 Andricus kollari | reverse complement strand
ATTACCGGTTCCATCACCTGGTGAGACTAATCATTTACCAACTTATATGCATACTAAAACAAAAATTAGAGAATTCTGGCTATAACGTCAATTAGAGGGGGCACTGCGACCTTCATTTGTCCCTTCCTCCAAAAAACAATCCCTCATTAATTTGTTACTTCAACTCCCCTTACGCACTTTTATGGTGGCCCAAAAAGTACCCCAGAAAAGTGCAAGAAGGATTTTGCGAAATATTGCAAATATTGTTTGCTTACAAAAATTTCTTTCCATAGAAGATAGCGAATCAAGGATATTTTATGAATGCTATGGTTGACTTAATGAACTTGAAAAGTCTATGTTTTTTTTTTGAATTTTTTAAACAATATTTTTTTGGTTCAAGTCTAACTTTTTTACCAGTTTTTACCAGAAAAAGTTATATAATCGTAGTTTTTTCTAGTTTTTCCACAAGTTTCATAAGCATAACCTATATCTTACTATATTCAAGTTCCTTCTTATTGCTGAAACAATTTTCAGTTACTTAAAGAATTTAATATCTCATAATATTGGATGCCTCGCTATGCACTTCATAATGATCTAACGTTTTGGGCCGCTCACAGTGGATGACTTTTTGCCTCCATTGCGTTTATAATTCCCCCATGGTTTCTACACTCATATGCAATGTCTTCTCTGAGGACAAATTCAAGGGCGTGTAATCAATATCCGCTTGACAGATGGTGTTGCAAAGCACAACATCTCACTTACTGTTAAAATATTCTCTTAACTGTATAACTTGTGACTTACACAGTTTCTTGACAACTGCAACGTCCCTGCTCCCTCTGTACCATATTAGAACTACCGTTTCAATCACCTCATTACTGTGGTGCATTCAGTGCTTCGTCATTTCTACGTGGATGGTTCTGTTTAACCTTTCAAGGTCGTTGTTCGACCATTTGATGAGCCCAAAGGAGTACATGAGGACAGGGATGGGATAGTTGTTGATTGCCCTTATCTTGTTTGCTGAGTTCAGAGAACTCTTCAGAATCAATATGAGTCTTGCGATGAAGGCATTTATTAACTGTCGCGTTCTGAATACCGTTAGATTTGAGAATACCCAGGTATTTATAAGACTCGCCCTCATTCATTGCTTCGATGTCATTCTCAAACTTGTTCTCTTTCTCTGCAGTCCCTGGTTCTCCTCTGGCTAAATTCACTGTTCTGCATTTATCTAGCCCGATCTCCATGTGGATATCATTGGAAAACTGCTTTGTGACATCGAGCATATGCTGCAGATTCTGATCTAAATTAGCGTATAGCTTCAGGTCATCCATGTATAGAAGATGGGTCAGTTGATGGCCATCCTCATTATCATGTATTTTAAACTAATGAGACATGTTATTAAGTGTTTTTCTTAATGGCTTCAACGCTAAATAGAACCATAGTGCACTAAAAGAGTCTCTATAAAAAATACCTGTTATAATGATAGTTATCCTTTGTTGTCCATGATCAAAACACTTCATTCTTGTACCCCAAAGCCTCATCACATGACTTAGAATATCGATGATGCGTGCGCATATCGACATATTGTATATTGACATATTGGCATATTGACTTCGAGCAAATAGTCATGTGATATGAAAGGAAACGCTTGTTTGTACTCAATGCATGCCATGTGCAAGTTTCTTTGATTTTTACGTACTTGCATCAAGGCAACAGCGTTTACGGTGACTAGATCTTTTCTACCTTGCGAGTTTTTACAACATCCTTTTTGTTCTTCTGTAAGGATGTCATTCTCATCGCAGTGAGAATATACCTTGTCTGATATGATAGCTGTAAGACATTCATATATTGGTGGAAAACAGGCTATCGTTACAAATTTAGATGGATTTTGAGCGGCTGGCATTTAGGCAACATATGCGTAGTACCTTTGAGCATAAAGCCTGGCATCATATATGGGTGTTAGATGATCCTCTGAAAACATCTTGCCAACGAAGGATGCACACTCGTCCGGTACTTGTACAGGAAGTTGTGGACAATATTCGCACCTGAAGCTTTTCAGTTACTCGTTCTTTTCAAAACCGCTGAAACATCTGAAGCTGTGATGTTAGTCTATAATCTCATCCAATATTGCTGGTGTTAATATCCTGATGTCCCAAGGGTGGATGATTTTATTAACATGGTGCATCAGCTTTCTGGTTCTATTTCCTTTCTTATATGAAGTCAATCGACCCTTACTGTTCAAGTGTTCTGTTAGTGCCCGCAGATACTTTGTGATGTTCATCTTGGGGAGAGAATGCCTTTATGTTGGTTCTATATGTCTAAACTCTAGTAAAGCATGACCAAAATTCTTCTAAACTTGCTGTCGTTTTCCTAGGATTTCGCTGTTCACAACATCGTTAAAAATGTCCGCATGTGGTTCTAGTGGATCCGGTACTTGATGTACATTGTCCCTAGTACCTATGCCTTCAGCTTCAATCAGGCCTTCACTGTGCACATCTTTTAAAGGGACATCATCAATAAGAAGCTGCTGTTCCACTTCCATTTTAATTGCAGTTATTCGAACAGCCGAATGCAATCTATTAGAGATATTGTCCGTTTTTAATCTTCTAGATTCTGCTCATTCATTCTTGATTCATTCTTGTGGCTAGCTCTAAGTACTTAAGTAAGAAGAGTCGATGGTGTTCTCTCTTGACACTTTTCCCAGTTTTCTCACCCGAAAAATAACGACGAATAACATTTCTTTTCATATGCTATGTCCATTTTAATCGCCTCATTGGTTGCTGAACCTCTGATTCTGCTTCTGGTCGAATTAGACCATCTACCTCTGGAGGATTTGGTAGTGCTGGATTATCATTAGGTTGCGCTAAAGCATCAATTTCCGCTGCTTGATCGTCTGATGCGGTTACGTCTATCTGATGTTCATTGTAGACGTTTCTCTACGCCAAATCAACCCGATGTTCAATCTCCATTACTCAGTATTCTGAGAGAAGATTATTCCTGATGTTCAAATAATTCTCAGAACGCACCATTATTTTGGTTCCAATCCAATATCTCGCATGCTCCTCCGAGAGCCATTTACCAAGGGCTCCTTTCGTCGATGTGCACGAGATACTTCAGTAGGGTTCTGAGCTAATGCGGGGCTGTGAAGGTCCGTTTTAGCCAGTGCATCTGCTTTTTCATTACCATCAATATCTTCATAGGCGGGAACCTAGATCAGACTAACACAGTTTTTACCGGCAACCTTAAGAAGATCTTGAAGACAATTCCCGACTTGTCTGGAAGTAAAGTCTCGAGATGTAAGAGCCTCAAAAGCTGCTTGGCTATCAGAACAAATGAAAATGTGCTGGCCTTTATGAGCCCGCTAACAAATTTGCTCCAAGCAAGCTTTAATAGCTTTTATTTCGGCTAGAAAAACTATAGGGAATGTTCCCAGTGCTCTTTTCATCTCAGCTTTGGGCTCTTTCCCATAGTCTCAACGTCACTAAGGTTGCCCCCTACTAGGAGTCCATAGACTTCCACCGCTGCAATCTTCCTTACGAAAAGGCACGACGGTGGGACGTCCAGAATGACCTCAAGAGCTGCTGTCGGTATTATTGATACATATAATATTATGGATCTGATTATCATTGTATATCAACAGTGAGTAATCCCGTCTTTAAGCCCCAGGTTTTCCCTATTGCGCATGTATAGGCCCTGAAAACCATCTTTTTTTATTATTGCGCTAACAAGACTTTCCAGCTTAATTTAAGGTCAAATATTACTCCTAAATACTTCGCTGATTTTAAAATGTCTACTTTCCTACTGTAGAACTATGGATTTCTAAGGTCAGAAAGCTTCCTTCTTCTGGTAAAAAACATCTACTACGCTTAGCGCTGACTGCATGAGTTTCACTAAAGTGAACTCATGCTTCTCTGTTACCAAGATCAGCAGGTCAGCTACATGACCTTGTGTGTAAAAACCTGACTTGTTAAAACACGAATCTGGTCATCAATGACAACCGCCTGCTGGTTGGACAAAGTGACTCCTCCCTGTGGGCATCCCCTTGACAGTTTGGCTTTCACTTCATTACCAAGTAGCGAAGTATGTACCGTTCTGATTTTCAACATGGAGTTCATCCACCTGTTTACCGTGTCACTAACTCTGTGCGTTTAAGCAGAACCGTATATGGATTCAAATATGGTATTACTTAAGCACCCTCTATGTATAAAAACGCTGCAATTGCTACTTCACCTTTTCGAATTGTATTATTGATGCGGGTGGTGATGGCATAAAGAGCGTCTACAGCACATCTTTCTTCTTGAGAGGCAAATTGATTTCGATGATGAGATTTTTTCGGTAGTGTTTCCTGTTTCAAGTAAAGGTCCACCAATTTGTCTAGTGCTTTCAGCATGAACAAAGTCAAGCTGATCGGTCTAAAGTATTTTGCCGATAGTAGGTATCCTTACCCGGTTTTTGGATGAGGATTGCCTTATCCATCCTCCTTGCTGCCGGGGTGTATGTCATTGCTGATCATGTCCGAAAGATGCTGCAAAATGGGCCCACCAAGGATTGAAATCCTTCTTTAATTAATGCAGGGAATATTTTATCATCTCCTGCTGCTTTAAATGGTTTAAAATGGTTAACTGAAATGAGTGCCGTCCCCTCATTCGTGTAACCCAACTCCGAGCCCGCGATGTGTGCTCAAGGATTTCATAAGTCGTCTAAACCATTTGATCCAAAGGCAGTTAATGCCCTCAGTTAACATGTTGAGTTACCCCTCAAGGTTCTCTGAAGTCGTGGAGTGTCAGGTGTACTATCGATTACCTGACAATACCCCCTCCGTAAGTCGCTTACGGCATTTTGTGTCTCTTTATTATATCTGGTTAGGTTTGCCCTGTACATGTCTCAATTCAATGAAAGTCCTCTAGTCTAGGATTTCACCAGGGTGCATCCCTGTCCGGTTTCTTAATACGAAGAGGACAATTGTTTTAGGATGTCGACCGCAAATTCTATTTGTTTGATAGACTTGATCTTGCACGTTATAGCACCCAGAAAACTGTTGGGATCCTCCCTATAAGTATTTCTGCCAGTGGCCTTAGGGATCCTATACCTTTGAAACTCAGGTCTATCGGCTGTCAAGCAGAAGCATGTCTATGATCTGAATGGGACGTCTCAGATGGTACATGCCATACTTTGAACACTTCGCCAACAATTATCGAAAATAAAGTGAAATCAATTACCTCGCGACATCTACATATCATGAAGGTGGGTTTTCACCCTGATTCAATAAAATTACATCAGTAGTTAAGAGATAATATGATAAAGACTCACCCCTGTGGCTAGTATCCTTACTGCACCAAGTCAAATGATGTGTGTCAGCATCACATTCGATTAGTAAAGGCCATCTTTTTAACATATGAGTCGTCCACCAGGTTTCGCCATTCTTCAGATGGTGGGTCCTGGGAATCAAATAGTAGGCACGCTGAGAAAATCACCGTAAGTTGGCGCCTGCCTCCTGAATGGCGCTCAATCTTTATTACCACCAAGTTTCTAGAAACGGACTTTGGTAATCCTATAAATTTAATATTGCCTCTGACATAAAGTTCTGCCCTACATGTTTCTACGAAACTGTCATAAATGACTGATACGCTCTTGTTACCTAATCCTCATACTTTGGCCTTTTCGTTTTTTCCTCAGTTCCCCTGTAAAACGTCTGCTCAAAATAGCAGATACCTCTTTTACGTGATGAACGTTTATCTGGATAAAATTAAGACTGTGAGGGGACATCTAGTGTCCATTTTAGCCTTCACTTGTCTCCATCACCTGTTTGGAAGACAAATACGGTGCTCTGCCTACGGGTGTAACTTTGGTTTTAGAGAGAATCTTTATATTGATTCTCTCCAATCTATAGTGAGGCCTGCAGTCGATTTTTGAAACTCTCGAAAACTCCTGGCTCTGCAGTTACTACAAGTTGAGTAGCTTGACTACTTGCCTTGACATCGATAAACTTTCATGGATCGGAATCCAAGCGAGCAGCTTTACTGGCGTTAGGTGATCTTTGCTGTCGATCACTTTGCCCTCAGCCCCACCCAAGGTTGTAATCCGCCAACAGCTTCCATGAGCAACGTTCAAGACACTTCCTCTGAACAGATGACGATAAGGGCATTATTTTTGAAGCGGCAATCGTTGCATCTTGGGATGACTTCTCCAGCTTGTACCCCATACATTTTCTTCTCTAGTGCCATTTTAATTTCTTTGGCATGGTCCTCACCATGTTTGGTTATTGACAACTCCTCGGTGACTATGGCCACTTTTAAGCGACCTAGTACCTATAGGTGCCGAAGTGCCGGAAGGGACCTCGACCCAGGGATTCAGCAAGTCCGTCTTAGCTAGTCTCTTTCACGCTTCTACCATGCTACACTTATACATACTAGGAGAGCCTGTTTATTAAGACCCTTTCATCTAACATAGGAGAGCTTAGGCCTCCCCATAAATTACAAAGTGTTACAGCCCCTCGAGGAGGATCGTGAGAAATATAGTCAAAAGTTTGTCATAAGGACAACCACAAGATTTCGCCGGGAGCGGATGCTAATCTGAAAAACTGCACCCGCGCCCAGCGAACTCGCGGTAAAATTTCAGCTGTAACCACGCCTTACAACCGTGAGATAGGTGGTTACAGTCTGGGACGAATTCAGTACGATGATCTGGTAAACGTCTCGTGAACCCTGAAGACGCGGAGCGATTCAAGGACGACCGCCTTCTGCATTTTCCCCGCAAGTGTCGCAGCATATTTATATATATGAATCTACTTGAATCTACCCTCGTTTGGAATTTTTTTGTGTAATTGAGAATAAGTTTGAAGTAGTTCGCCCCTTTAAAAATTTTCGACACATTTATGAAAATCGAATACGTGATCTGTCGCTGTGGGAAAAATTTTATAAGTAGTTTTGTTCGCAAAAGCTACTTTATCCTAGAGAAGCAAAATAAAATGTAATTCAGGATTTTTACCCACTAGAAAATGAATTTTTGTGAAAATGCAAAAACACCGCAGGGTCCCACTGAGAGCAACTGAAATCTAAAAAACACACAGGCCCTCAGCAGTGTCTTGAGGAAGCGAACCGACCCAAGGATGACGGATTTCCCCATCCACTTCGCAAGTGCTTTGTCATATTTTTGGCACGCGGGTATGGCTTTAAGGGGACGAACCAGTGACAGTTTCGCACCTCCAAAAGCACCTATCACAAGGACAATCACTTGTACCGAATATTTTGGGTACAGTCCTTGGAGATCCCTTTTAAGGTATTGATGCCTTTCCTCCTTTTCTTTCTCCTTGGCAGTGATGTTGTATTCGGACGGCGCCGAGAATTCGATCACGAATATAGTTCGTTTCTCGAAGTCATGGAGAACAATGTCAGGCCTCGAGTGTGCAACTGAGACTACTGTCCGCAAATGGTAGTTCCATAAAATTTCGCACTTCTCGTTTTGGACAATTGACTCTATCTCCCTTGGAGCGTTTGGCAGGGCAGGGTCGCGGCGCTCACCGTAAGAGCAAAAAAGATGGTGATAAAGCACTCTCAGGGCCGCATTTTGTCTGTAGATATACGTCGTTCCTGCGTGGGTGGTACAACCCGATAGTATGTGTTCCAGGTACTGAGCGTGTGCACGACACGCTCTGCACCTATCGCTGGGAACTTCTTGGCATAAAATGCGGTCACGGTATGCTTAGATGGAAATGACACCGTCTTGGCATGCGAAAAAAATCCTCTGTACCAGAATCAAGAGCCTTAATTTCGTTCTTCGTCCATTGAACTACTTCAAACGAGTAGAGTAGCAGGTTAGTCGCTGATACCTTGTTCAACTACGACAGATTGGAAGACCAAATCTGTCGAAGAAGACGCCTAGGTATGTATAGGTCTCTCCAGTGTTAAGATGTCTAATAACACTTATATCCACAAGGTCAGGGTGCTTGGGAACGCCAAAAATCTTGCCATTCTTCAAATGAATTTCGGCACATTTATCAAATCCAAAGTCCATCTCAATCTCTCCTGTGTACTTCTTGACGATATTTATGGCAGTTTAAAGTTTGCTTTTACCAGAGGCATTGATCTTCAGATCATCCATATATAATACATAAGTGACCTTATGCTCGCGCTGGTTAGTGGCGCCACCGAGGTATTCAGAAGAATTTCGTAGTGCGAGAGATAGAGTCAGAAGTGTGATGCAAAAAAGCAGAGGGCTTATGGTATCGCCCTGAAAGACGCCCCTTTGGATTGTGACGTTGTTTGTTGTCACACGATAATTTCCAGATGAGATAGTAAATCTAGTTTTCCAAAGAGGCATCAATCTCTCTATGCATGTCACTATGTGCGGATGCACCTACAAGCCTTCCAACAGTCAGATGATAAGTCTATGAGAGGTTGAATTGAAAGCTTTCCGGTAGTCAATGCAGGTTCTCTCGACAGTCTCCTACACTTTCTTTCGAGCCACGTTCTTCGTACATCTCACGCCACACAGACTTAATTCGTCAAACAATTCTATCATTTAGGATTGCTGTAAAGATCGTATACAGTGTGCTCAGACAAGTTATTGGCCTGTAATTCTATGGGTTGCAGAAGTTGCCTTTTTTCGGTAGGAGTATAGTGCATCCTAATACCTGCCACAGCGGAATGGGCGTTTCCGACTCTAAATATAAGGTGAATATGCAGGCCAAGTGATGGTGTGTAGAAGTAAATGTCTACCACCAGAAGTTCTTGATACCATCTGGTCCTGCAGCGGAAAAGTTCTTCGTGCCTCTAAGTGCTTTTTTCACTTCTTCGGCAGTGATTGATGGACTTTCCCCCTTAGATTTTATGAGGTTGTCGCAAAACTCCTTGAAGCGGATGATATTATCAGTATTTTCTTTCAACTCTAGTGTTTCCGGGATCTTGTATACCTCTCTCCAAAAAGTCTCTACCTCGTTGGGCTTGGGTGGATTTTTGACAGACACAGGGTGATCATTGAACAGGCGAGATGGGTCAGCGAGAAGCTGTTGATTCTCCCTTATCCATCTTTCCCTGTTTTGTATTCTCCTCTTTGAGTCAGATAACAGCTGTATTTTGTCAACAATATGCTGTTTGACATTGTTCTCCAAGACTTCGAGAAACGAACTATATTCGTGATCAAATTCTCGCCACCGTCTGAATACAACATCACTGCCAAGGAGAAAGAAAAGGAGGAGAGGTATCAAGACCTTAAAAGGGAGCTGCAATAGCTATACCCAAAATACTCGGTACAAGTAATTGTCCTTGTGATAGGTGCTCTTGGAGGAGCGAAACTATCACTGGTTCGTGACCTTAAAGCCATACCAGCCTGCCAAAAATATGCCAAGGCACTTGCGAAATGGATGCAGGAAGCTGTCATCCTTGGGTCGCTTCGTGTCCTCAAAACTCACGAGGGTTTCGCCGGCCTGTCGTTTTGATTTCATCGTGTCCTGTGACCACCCATCTCCCGGTTGTGAGACCTTATTTTTTAATTCAGGATGGGTACTCTCTAGAAAATAATTTTTTGGGAGAATACTAAAACACCTAACCTTTATTTCATTATCGCAAGCAACATAAATTTTTGCTAATTTTTTTGTCCCGAATTCCCAAATCCTGAATTCCCAAATAATTTTGGGATAGGTCGCCCCCCTAAAATTCTTTCGAAAAATTGGAGGAAATAACATTTTTCATCTTTCATTGTGAAGGAATTTTTTCAGTTATTTTCATCGTGAATCATACTGCTATTATATGTGAAACAATTGAATAGGTATTTAGAACCGGAATTTTCAGGGGCGATTTTCATTCCCAAAAGCCCGATTGGGGTAGATAAGAAAAAACACTTGCCGCTTAGTTTAAGGAGTGCTACAACATACACGCGAATTTAATTGTGGTAGGTACGGGTTTGGCTTCATCGCTATGCTACTGTTTTGTCATGCACGAGTCACAAGGGAACATTCCCCTGCGGCTCCTATCATCCGAAGCCGCCGCTGCGGCGTAATTCTTGGAACACCTGAATCGAAATTGGTGCAATTGAAATTCGCATGTATGTGAGAACGAAGAAAATTGGAGGCGGATACTTTCTATGTTTCCTTGTAATTCCAATAATAATAATTCCAATCTCCCATTCCAAGGTATGTCAGCCGAGGAGTTATATTTATGTTTAAAAAAATTAAAAGTAATACAAAGTAGCAAATAGCTTAAATTCTACTATATTTAAAATTAGATATAGTTAATAAAATTAAATATAGTATACAAAATTGCATACAACATCGTATACGCACTCTAAAAACAGACTATTGACTGTCAAACGATTCCTTTCACTACACGGAGAAAAAAATCAACCTATAATAGTAAGAGTACTACTCATAC
>CAKNWW010311059.1:0-11842 GCA_932074435.1 Andricus kollari | reverse complement strand
TGGCTTTGAAAGGGTTTGGAATGTAAATATTATCGCTGCCTACTCGGGGATTCAAAAAAGAAGGACAGAAAAGGTATTCCTAGGTTTTGAAATTTCTAATACTTTTGAATGCAAGCCTTCTTTACCGGGTTGAGCTTAACACATAAAACGTATACTTTTTTTACTTCCTCGATTTTGTTCAAAAAATCGTAAGTCAATTTATGTATCCTTTTTTATGCATTTCGTCAAATTTTTATACATAAAAAAAGTTATAACGAAATTAGAGACATCTTAGAAGTTGCATAGAATTTCAATATTTGTAGACTCGTAGCGAGCCTTAGATATGATTGTTTATCTTGAAATTTTCAAGAAGCATTTTTGAGTATATTGAGCACGGATTTTTAAAAAAATGTCCATTATCTTTTAATTTATTGTTCTGAAGCGTAAAAACAAAGTATGATTTCAGTGCTAGTTTCAGGTATTACAATAAGACTCAGAAAAAGCAGTTCGAGTGGTACTGAAACGAAACCATTGGCGGGATCCCGGAATCGTTTGTTTTGAATTGAAAATAACAGCATCAAGTCATCCTATTCAAAAACAGGACACGAAAAAAATTATACCGTAACAAAGAGATCTTTAGCTTTTACAGTGAATTACAAAAATGAGTAAAAATGAACAATATCAGCCCAAGAGCAGCAGAATTTATGGCAGCTACATTGAACTCAAAGTGGCATATTGTTAGAGCCTTAGAACTTCCAGATGCAGACTCGACAATAAAGCTTCCTGCTCCGGGCCTAAACCTGTAGCCTAGCGCATTTCCCAAATTTTGTTCGCACTTTCTGGAGACTGGCCAACCAATTTTTCACAATACCCCTGAACCCTAGGGGGACACTTGACTGCGTACCAGAAATCATTTTTTAGATAAACAAATATGTATTCATTTGTTTCCATGAGACAAAGATTTGATGAAGTCGCCAGAAAAAATACCAAAATGTACATTTTTCGGTCACCCCAATTATTCTTAACCTGGCAATTTTAATCAGATTTGCATATCTTTTTAAACAAACCGATAAAATACTTCAAAAACGATTCATGAAAATATTAATTATTATGTTAACAGTCATAAAATTAATAAGGACTCTATTAAAAAATTATATCCAGCATCTTTCAGCATTTAATACAATTTGTAAACAATCGGAAGTACGCGATGGATACCAACACAAACTGAATAATGGGAAAAAGTTACTAGGTTTAAAAGCAAATGTTCTGTTGTATGTTTTATGAGTAACAACATTAAAAACGAGTTTTATAATTAGCCTTCTTATCACAGAAAAAACTTAGTGTAATGTTTACCTAGATTTCAGGGTAGAGATTACCTGCAACAAAAATTACTCCAGGTAAGTAATCTTCACCCTGACATCTCGGGTATTTTTCTGTGTTTGCCACGTTGTGAGGGTATTTGTCAATGTTTACCAATTCACCGCTAGCCTTGCAAATGCAGCTGATTTTTGCAAAGCAACTGACACTTGCAACCGCTAGGGGCGCTGGTGGTGGCTAGTGACGGCGACGTCTGCTATTCGCATTATATCAGTCCTTGATAACGCAGTGTAGAGGTGTCAGTTAAAAGCATAATTTCTAAAATGCCAGGTATGTATGTGGCATTTAAGTGTTAAAGTAAAGGAGCACATCGCTTCCCAAATAATAAAAAACTAAGGAAACTGTAGGCAATGCCTTGTGTCTGCGCACAATGACAGTTACTTCCTACTTACGATAATATTTACTGTTTGCCCATATGAACAGGTAATAGCAGACAGTTTACATCCTACTAAGGGAGATATTTGTCTTCTGCCTATAGTAATAGATAATATACAAAATTACGCGCAACAAAATCCACTCCTAGTTCTTTTATGTACCACTTACTTGCTATTTTTTAATTAAGTTAAGTTAAGTTTATTGACAGGCGGGGAGCCCCAAAAAGGTCACTTCTCGAGCTTAAGATATAAAGCCTATTGTGTCACGACCTCAACTAATCCCTCTCAGTATTTGAATCCAGACTTCTTGGTGAAGCCCATGATGTCAGCCACTGTTCGCGTATTTATTTCCTCGGGTTCTACGAAGTGCATCCCCTGGGTTTGTTGCCTGAGTCTAGCTAATGTTGGATACTGGCATAAGACATGCAGGAATGTTTCCCCATCTCTTGTGTAGTCTCAGGATTTCCCTGGCTCTATACAACCTGTACGTATAGCCCAGAATGTCTTTCGCCTATCGGAAACCCTAGGCATTTTCTTAGTATTTCTGGTGCTTCGTCCGGATCCAGCTTTTTACAGCCATTCCGATGCAGCAAGACTCTAGCCTCAGTACCAGTTTTCGTTCTATATAATTACTTGCTGCACCGTTTTTCACCAGCTGGTGTGCTATTACGTTTTCCTTGATCCCTGTGTGACTAGGAATCCATATGGGGGTCATGTCGCTTTTTCCTTCAAGTTCGTTTAATGTTTTTTTGCATTCACAAGCCAGCTCTGATATTACGTCTGGTTTTCCAATTGCAGTCAATATTTTTTGGCTGTCCGAGCAGATTTTAATCTGCCTACCATCAGCGTTTTCTTCCATTAATGTCTCAGCACAGCGAATGACGACCAGGAACTCCGTCTGAAGGCCGGTGACATGCCGCCCATGTTCGGACCCCTTCTTCTTTGGAGCTATTGGTGTACCAGATGTTCCCTTGGAGGAGCGGGTTACCATTTGCTTTCCACTTATCCCTACGTGGGATGCATACGCGAAAGAACTTGGTAAAGTGGAAGCGCTTTGTTTTTTTGTCTTGCCTTATTTCTAGAATTGGGAGTGTGCTGATGTCACTTGGGAGTCTAGTGTGTCTAGTCCCCCAAGTCCATCTCTTAGCTCATTGACAGGCGGCCCATGGTTTGAGCCGATCAGGCTGGAGCTCCGCGATGCGCAGCGCTGACCTTTCTACGATTTATCAACGTTTCTAGATGAGCCTTCCTGATTAGAATTACAAAGCCGCCTGCATACTGCTGGGTATAATACGCTTTTTTATTTATCCTACTAATGAGGCCGTCCACTGTAATCCACCAAGAAGGGGTGACGAAGCACCCCCTATGGGCATCCCCGCGGCGCTATTCATCTGACTAGGCCTGCGCCCCATCTGGGTTCGAGTAGCTTGTGGCCATGCTTCCTATTTAGCTGTTCTGGCATGCCACACCTTGAAGCCTTGTGACAGATGACTTCTGGAGGGGTATTGCTGAAGGCATCCCTCAGCATACCCTCCGTGTTCCAGCTTCTGCTCCAATTTTGCCACGGCAGCATGGAGCGCAGTTTCTACAGAATAGCCTACCTGAAAGGCGTGCTGTCCTCTGTGCAGCGTTTAGGCTAAAAGCACCTTATCTCTGATATACCTCTCGATCAGCTTTTCTAGCGTCTTTAGAATAAAGAACGTTGAACTAATCAGCCGAAAATCTTTAGCAGCAGTGTAACCGTCCTTCCCAGGTTTGGGAATGAAGGCCACACTGCGTCCTTTCATGCCGCTGGCCAATGTTTTAGGGTAATGCTTGCCTTAAAAAGTTTCGTCAGAGAGAGGAAGACAAAATCAATGTCCTTGTGTAACAGCATTGAATAGACGTCATCCGCCCCTGGCGATTTAAAGGAGCAGAAGAGCTTCTCTCGGTCGGCAAAACAGCTACCATTAAGCCTTATGAGCCCGAGAAGAGCTTCCGGATTTCTCCCGGATCTTATGAAGCGTAGCTGTGTCCGGAATATTCTTGGATTCTTCGCAGAAGTCCTTCCAATCTTCCTGTTTGTAAATTCTTATGTTTTTCTTGTACTCATACCGAGCCGTCTCATAGATGTCCCAGTCTGAAGGCAATTTAGTTCTTTTTGCCCTGTTGTACAACGCTTTAGTCTTTTTACGGAGTTTTTTCTTATGGGTGTTCCACCATTCTGCTCCTTTCCTAGAGCTAATTGTATTGTAGGGCAATTGTTCTCATATGATGTAATCAGAGCCGTTCGCAGAAAATCCGCGGTGAGTTTTAACTCCTGGGGTTTCTGATTTTTGAAACCACCGGTTTTCCTAGGGCAAACCGGAACAAGATATATTTGTGATCTGAGAGAGACTCCTCATCGGGTACTCTCCAGCCCACTTTCTTGCTCTTCAGTTCTTCCGAGTATAGAGTCAAATCAAGAACCTCACTTCTGTTTATAATCTGGAATGTGCGAGTATCATTGATTTAGAATGTCCAGCTAAGTACCCCTATGTATTCAATTAAATCTCTGCCTCTGCCGTTGATCTTTATGCTCTCCACACTGTATGGTAGGAGTTTGCGTCACAGCCTAACAGCAGAGGAATCCTGTTCTCTTGGCAGTTCTGAATTAGAGCTTTCACCTCAGCATCGCCCTGGAAATGAGTCGAGGTGATATACACCTCTAGCCTCTCTCCACTTTCGCCCCTGAGCCTCACCTTAATAACGGTGAGGTCCCTGGAGCAGAGCTTAGGAACAAAAATCACATCCATACCCTTGACGGCTAGGCATACCTTTGGTGCTATTTCGCGTGGTCCCTTGCATATGCAGCCACACCCTCCTAAGCCATTAATCCTCTCCCTGTATAACCAGGATTCTTGGATTAGGGCAAGCCCTGTCTGCACCACTGCCATACGCCTGGTTAAAACCGCCGAGGCACCTTTACTGTGGTGCAGATTAATCTGCATCATGGAGATTTCCGTCTCAGCCATTGATAGGCTAATTCGGTGCGTCTTCAGACGCTTTGTTGATGAACATTTTTTTCGCTGACAGATTATCATTTTTTGAGGAATTGAATTGCTTTCAATGTTCTTTCACTGGTACTTCCGATTCGCTATACTCTATCTAGGCTTTAAAACTATCTGATGATTCTTTCTCTCAATTTGCAATGATAATATATTTTTCGTGCTCATCCCTTAACATAGTTGTTAGCAATGACTGTCATGGTATACATAAAAAAATGTTTTTAAATAACAGCTTTGGATTATTGTTTCACTAATTTATACATAATGACCTTCGCCAAACTGTTAGATAAGGCTAAAATGTGAATATCAACTTTGTACTTGCCCCGCTGAAAAAGTTTCATAGGATTTGACTGAAAAAATTCATACTTTTCAATACATTTTCTATTTCTGTGATTTCAAGAATTTCCTTTATATTTCTATTAAATGCTTTAAATAGAAAGTCAATCAAAATGAATAGTCAATTAATCATGTTTATCGGAAGTGTACCACTGAAGAGGCAATTAATTATATCAAACGTTTTGATAGCATGCCCGGGTAAAAATTATATGTATGGGATTGATCAATCATAGACTTTCAGAAGTATAAAACATGTATGGTAAATGAGACGATCCCACACTCTTCGTATATTGAAATAGTATAGCTAAAGTCTAGCTAAACTATATATGAAGTATGGATGAAGTATAGATGAAGTATAGCTAAAGTATATATGAAGTATACAATATATTTCATCTGTACTTAAGTATAGCTGAGGTATATGATATACTTCGTCTATACTTAAGAATAGGTGAAGTATAGGATATACTTCATCTATACTTGAGTACGGCTAAAGTATCGTATGCAATATGTGTTCATTTGTTTTTAAAGATATCATAGCAACGGGATAAGACATAAGACATCGTGAATGACACATCGTCCGTAAATTAAAAAAAATCCTGATTCCTCAAAGCAAGAAGATGTATTAAATAAGAAGCTTCTTAAGCGTAATTAAGCATCTTATTAAGCTTACCCTCTTATTATTTTCTATATGTGGGTAAGAGATCCAGTAATCTCTGATTCCTAACCGTAGACTTATTACTGCATGAAAAAATGTGACTAATTTATTATTCAGATAAAAGACATAATATTATATTTTTAATAATAAAAAGAATTTCTTAAGTTCTGCTAAATTTAAAAGTTTCAAAAAATATTTGTTTATGCTGTGAAAATCATGATCCTGGATCTCTACTTTTATGTATTTCAGGTTCCAATGTCATTATCAAGAAAACAACGCTTGTACTTATTTTATATTATCTTTTTATTCTTTAAATATAATTGAGCTATACCTACTATAGCCATACTTTCCCTATACTTCAGGCATACATGAGCTATACTTCTGACATACATGAGCTACATTTTACAGATATACATCAGCTATACATCAGCTATGCTTCAGCTATACTTCAGCTATACTTCAGATATAATTCTAAGATATACTTTAGCAATATACTCTTACTATACTTCGACTATACGTTGTTATACTTTAGCTATATCCCATACAACATTTTTTTACTTGGGTTGCTATAGATTCCTATCAAAGCAAAATACGTCAGTATCGCTGTAATTCCTATACATTCCTATAGTTTTTTTTAAACAAACTAAATCCAGTTCTATCAGATATGATATCTTACATTCCCGTATGTACTTTAATAAGTTTTCTTATAGAAATACAAGCAATTACATGTGATATCCCAAATTTCTATCCACTTTATTTCTATTTTTTAATAGAAATCAAATTAAATATGTCCAAATTTGCCAGTGAAATTTTATACTTTTCTATCAACATTTTCTCATTTAAACTCTATATCAAATCTTAACCGCATAAGACTGTTATCAAATCTGATGTTCCAGAATCTAGAAGTTTGTATCTAACTTTATCTGTCAAGAAATCTTATACTTTTCTATAGAAATTTGCTCCTTGAAAGTCTATCACTAAATGCTTTTAAATCTGAAAAATTTCTATCAAATTCTATCCGGTGTTAAATCTTATACTTTTTCTGTCAACAAAACCTTAAGCTTTTCTATCAAGATGCTGTTATTAAAACTCTATCAAACCTTATGCAATGAGAATACTTTTATAGGAAAGTATAAGATTTGATACTCTTCTGGAGTGGATAAGATCTTCCAAGATTTTAGAAGATAGTATTTGATACAATTCCTGTTCTAATACAATTTGATAGAATTTTAATGTGAATCTCTTGAAAGAAAGGTATAAGATTTCTCCATGGATAGAATTTGATAGAAATATGCTAGATTTCCAAGCATAGAATTTGATGCAAGTCTTGTACCTATAAACTTTTAAAGAATTACAATGATAATACGATGATAGGTAATTATAGGATTTCTAGATAAATAGAATTTAATAGGAAAATCTATTAAATGTGTTGATACATCGATTTTGATCCGTGGAATTCTTTTGACTGAATTAGATAGGCTTTTTGTCAAATTCAATTCGTGCAATTTGTTTGATTCAATTTGACAGGACGTGTATCAAATGTGCTTGATTGAATTTTCTCTGAATGTAGAGAATTTTATTCAATATCATGTTTAGTCTGGATAGAGAATCTATCAAATTTTCTAATTTTATATACTTTTTTTAGAAGGGAAAAGAGTACCATCTGAATAAATTTGCAACGTATTAAAAAAGTATTAAATATAAGAGAGATTTTTGATATAATTCATGTGATGGCATTGCTATCTTTAATTCATAATTGATCCATATTATGATTTCAAATGTTTTTCCATACATCTCGTACAAAGTTGATGAAATATTAATACATTCAAAGAACAAAGATCTTTATTTAAAGAAAAGAGACAATTATTAAAAAAAGAACGTAATTTATTAAAAAGAAACATAGTTTAAAAATAAATAAATATGCAATTGACCTTAAAAAATACCACCATTGTTTAAAAATTTGACATAGTTAAAATACTCAAATTTGAAAGTAGCATTTGTTCAGACGTTTATTGTAATAATAATATACAAAATGGAAATTTTTCAGGGGTGCGAAAAAGCTTTCGGTAAAATCGAAATCAATGTTTAAAGACGAAAGAAACGTTTGACTAAAAAAAGTTATACAGGTGCGAGAAAATGGATGCGGAAATTGACAATCTGAAATTTGCACCAACCTGAAATTCGAGCAGGCTCGGTATATTAAAAAAGTAAGTTTAAAGTTAGTTCCACCGGCAAAATGAAATATATTGTATAAAAACTCAGAACATCATCATTGTTTTATAAAATGTATTAAAAAAAAGAACATATCATATCGCCAGACAAATACTTCTAATCAATGAGGTCCTTCCTGAGTCATCGACTTTGTAGAAAAGCGACATCCGTTCGTTCACAAGTTATGAATTTGTTTAGAAAATAAACAATTATTGTTTGCTGATAAGGTGTTATAAGGAAAGAATTTTGCCACTTAATTACAAATTTATTCATTTGAAATAAAGAAATCTTTCGGTTGAAAATGTATGATAATCTGTATTTGTTCATAAAGATTTTTTTAAACACTTAACCAAAATATTTAGAACCACAGAAAAAATGAATGTGCCATTTCTGTTGATTGCTATGGAGTGGCAGCGAGGGGTGAGAGGAGTGTTAAGGGGAAGGAAGGTTGTGTTAAGGAGGGTGAGCTGGGGATGGCTATGGCTGCATTTTTTCATCGTAACGGAGTTGTGTGTACTAAAATCATCAATCTACACTATAGATAAATTAAAATTTTTTTATTTGTCTGAGACGAATTTGAATTGCTTTGAGTTAACAAAAACAAAACGTTAATAGTATTTTTCTACCAAAGCATATACCACATGTTATTATCTTACAGTTTTGAGGGACTAACCTGAAATAAGGGGGGGTGAGAAAGAGTTGTGAGGAGGGGCACGCCGAAAACGGGGGGTTAATGGTGAGAGGAAGGGGAATGGTGGGGAGCAGACTATAGGGAGGAAGGGAATAGAGGCAAGTTGTGAGGAACAAGGGTAGTAGATAGATAGGGTACGGAGTTGAGAGCAAAGGGTCAAGTGAACAAAGTAGGAGATAAAAGAAAAGTTGGATGGAAGGGGTAAGGGCAAAGAAGAGGCGAATGTTGAGGGATTGGGCTGGAGAAGGGTAAAGGAATTAAGCGGCGAGGATAGAAGAAAGAGATGAGGGGTGTGATTGGAGAGCCATAGGACAGGTGGGCAGGGTGAGGAATTGCGGGAGTGAGAGGAATCTGAAAAAATAAGCTGAGGGGGGATGAGATGAAAGGAATAGATTTGGATGGAACGAGGTGAAAGGTAGAAGATCGGCTAAGTGGACGGAGTGAGGGGAGGTGGTTGTTATTCACCCTTAGTTGTGATTTAATTTTAAATAACAGACTGAAAAATACCACGATACTTTTTTTTTTAAGGCGTCCTGCATATATGATAATTGATTTTGGTTTTAGATAATGAAATGAGATTGAAACTAGAAAATCGCCTCAAAGCAAACAGAAGAAGGAGCTTTTCATTTACCGTAAATGCAGTCTCCCGCTGGCTGTCTCCCTGTAATCGAGGCACAAAGGAAATCAATCATTTCATGGTCGCACGAGTAAAAGAGGCAATTACTCGTCAAACATCGCCACTGGTCTTGACTCTCCCAGCGACGTAACACGAACCTTGACCTTTCTCAATATACTCGTTACCACTGGGATAATCTTGTCGAACAGCGAATACTGCTTCATTAATAATGATCTTCGAAAAGCTGCAGCAAAGTTATTTCCGCATGTGTACTTGCAAGTTGGAGTCTACAAGCAAACGGTTCTTATATGAAAAGAGAAATTAATGTACATTGAGAAATGTTCCGAACAGATTTCTTGTACATTTGGATACTAAACTTGTACAACATTTTTCACAGCTAACACTCTGCGCTGTAAGTGAAATTGTTTAATATTTTTTTCAGTCTTTTAGGCTTATTTCAGAAGGAAAATTCTTCACTTTTACTAAAATCATTGTCTTTAAAAGATAAGTAAATACATTTCTGGGTAAATACATTGTATAATAAAGTGACATACCTGAAAAATTAAAAAAAATGTATATGGAATTACGAATACTTTATCGAGGAATAACGGATTGCGATGAGCGGAAGGAAGTCACCTGTTCTATCGAATATCTCCAATACTTTGCCAATACAAGCTATCGAATACCGTTAAAGGATGCAAAGATGCGTAGATAAATATTTAAATGAAAGCATACCTCATGTCGAACTCAGACTTCCGCCATTCACAGTTGAGGTGCATTCTCGGTGCTTTCTTTCCCTCAGTTTGCCTTGGATTTCACCTATACGAATAGGTACCTCTCAATCGCTGACGCCGCTTCCTCGTCTGGTTGCGGGAATTTCCATGCGATTTTTGAAACGCGTATCAAACAATTCTCAATCTATTATTCATTGATTGCGTTTGGAAGACATTATTTAATCTGTAAAATTTACTTCTATTTTTATTTCTGCATGGAGATACTTCAAGTTATATTATTTGCTGAACTTGCTATCGTATAATTTACACAAAAACAAAGTCTTGATTCAAAGACCAAAAATGGGATGATCAGTTGCGCTAAAGATTAGCGTAGAATGGAGACATGAAAACCAGCTACCATAGGGTTTAAAAGTTGGCAAAAAGACTTAAAATAAGTATAGTGAAGGCCTAATTTTAGCCTAAAAAAGTCCTGTTTTTATGGAAGTCTTATATTAACTTAAATTTAGTCACAAATCAGGCTGAATTTCAGTTTTAGTAAAAAATGACTCAATTTACAGGGGTTTGATTCTTAATAGTAAAAAATAATATGAAGCTTTCTAATAAAAAATCTGAAAAGCCTACAATAAAACAAATTTGACATACGCGAGAGATTTTACGTTTGATAGTCAGTCATAATGCATAAGCCGTTTATAAAATCTACACGCCTAGAAGATCACAAAACAGAAGGCTCCTTAATTGAATTTCCTTGATCGGAGCAATATTGAACGCCATTAGAAGTGTGACTGTTAACGTTTGACGGGCACCTAAATTCGAATTAATTAACCAGGCCATATATTCGCTGGCAAGGCAGAGTCGATAGGACAATTTGTAATGGCCGCGTATTCTCGAAGATCGCAACCAAACTGCACCAATTAATTCAAATAGCAGCAATTAATTGCTTCGTGCGCGGGATGCTTAATTCGTTCAGGTTCCCATTGTACGAACATTGATCCTCTTCTTCTTCTCTCCTTCCAAGCACTTTCGTTGCATTCTTGGACCGATTACAGATCGCCCAGCACATCCAATCTATTTTTCAAAATAAATAGAGGCAAATATTTCCTGCGAAAATATTCAATTAAATTTCTCCGGCGATATTTCCTCTCTTTTCTGGGTTGGATCTCGAGATGCCTCACACTTGGGCAAAAATATGGGGTTTTAAACTACCTTTGACGAAAAAAAGTTGGTCATAAGGTTCTTGTAAGATTCCTCTTCTTACGACTCAAAATTGTAAACTTAAAAATCAAACCTCTTACATTTTTTTAAATTTAATTTTCAAGCCATCAGAATGTAAGTATTTTAACTTTAGGAAATTTTCAATTACGGCATTTGACAATTTTCCTGGTTTCCAATTTAAATATATAAACATACTCAAAAAATTAAACTTATATATTCAATAAACATCCGAAATGAATAATTGAATTATATTAATCTATTTGGGATTAGAAATCCATAGCTGAAGGATTTTATGATTTGAAATTTCTCAAACTAAACATTTTTAATTCATTCTTTTATTTTATGGCACAATTTTAAATTTAAAGTTTTTAAGATGTACAATTTTGAAGATATTTCGAAGAATTTGCACACTGATGCTATTTTTTTATATTCACTGTAAATGAAAGGGGCCATTTAATGAATTACTGTACCGTCGGAAATTATAGTAATAAAATTCTGCCCTAATAAGCCCAGATTGAAGGCAAAATGTCAATTTATAAAAAAAATATATTGCAAAAAAGCGTACAATTTCGTTGTTTTCAAAACACTATAATAACTCTAGAAATAATTTTCATTTTTCTGAGTGTTCTTA
>CAKNWW010311053.1:0-11557 GCA_932074435.1 Andricus kollari | reverse complement strand
GATATATATATATATATATATATATCTGGCACAATAGCACTTGATACTGATCTTATTTAAGAACCATTGATGCCCTCAAACTGTGAATGTTGCAAATAATTGAAAATATTAGGCGCTTTCTGTTCTAACGTTGCGAGAAGCGGGTGATTAATATGATTGTTATGACCGCACTTGATGCTGACATTATTTTACCACGCTGTTTCTCTCAAGCTGTGCGTGTTGTAGTAAATGCAAAATATTAAACGCTTAGTGTCCAAGTGTTACGAGAAGCGCGCTGTGAGTATTATTGTGATAAGCGGTCGTAATGTCGACCATGTTTTAATGTGTCATTCTTATTTTGTCGTTGTTTTTGCTCTCAATGCTATGCAGACCCTGGCGGACGGCCGAACGCAAAGATTACGCTGCAGCGTAATGGTAAAGTAATGGTAAAGTAATGTTAAAGTAATATGGCATTATAATTATTAAGAGAAGCAAAATAAATATGTAAACTGTTGCAATCATAATAATACGTTAAAATGTACGTTAAATGGTCATCTCGTAATTGCAACAGGTTTCTTTTTCAGCGTTAAAAAATAAAAAAATAATGTCGCTCTCATTGCAGTCTGCTAACAGAGGTTTCGAGCGGGCTGCCAACATGCAGGGGCTCGACTTCAATAACAGCCACTTTGTTTTTTTATTTTTTAACGCTGAAAAAGAAACCTGTTGCAATTACGAGATGACCATTTAACGTAAATTTTAACGTATTATTATGATTGCAACAGTTTACATATTTATTTTGCTTCTCTTAATAATCATAATGCCATATTACTTTAACATTACTTTACCATTACTTTACCATTACGCTGCAGCGTAATCTTTGCGTTCGGCCGGTCCGCCAGGGGATATATAATATGTACTGATTTTGAGCGCTTCGTGTCGTATATTGCTGAAACTCTCCATTTTTTTGTTTTTAATTTTTATGGATATTTGATTTGCCCCTTCTAAACTTCAATAGTACCAAGTTTCAGCCAAATCTACCGAAAGACATTTTCCCATGTATTGTGTGTGGGGTCCTTTGTTTGGTTCCATAACAGATCTCAGTCTTACATTAATTGATTGTAAGCCAGAGAATCAGTGTTAGAAACAATTTTTTTTTATATCAAAAATGGAATAAAATCTTCAAATTCGTAAGATATATCGTACATCAGTGTAGGTGAGCACTTAGCTTTATTTATTTTTTAATTTACTTTGGGTGCTACTTTTCTATTTTTTTGATATATTAAAAACTTTTGTTATGAGGCAAACTGAATCTTGGGGCCAGAGACTCGTCGAGACTAATCACCAGAAAAAAAGTGTAACGTGTGATTTACGTTAAAAAAGAATTTTTAAAAGAAAATGTCGTCATTTCAGCCGCCTTACGACCCCTAGGAGACACGAATCTCACCAGAGGAACGAAAGAACAACAACTTCGAACAATTTCCCAAATTGCGAAAGGATGCTAACGAGAGAAAGTGTTATCGAAATAAACCCAAGGAATGCTTCACATCTTTTCTGAATGCAGATAAAGAAAATCCAAATAAAACAAACAAGCGCGCTATGCCGTGATTGGCTTACTGAAGGGTGCTATTTTAATGTAGAAAGTTATGAGAGTTTTTATATTATTTCGTAACGTGGGTAAAATTTGATTTTATAAAAGGTAGAATAAACCTACAGGTTACACTTTTTGCCACTTTATATTTAAAGATCAAAGCTATTTTAGTTCTTTTTGTTCCAACTGGATTTCAGGTTTTGCTTGAGCTAAGCTTTTCATCTCGCATAATGAGCTCTCCTTCTAACCATACAAGTTTGTTAGCAAGAAGAAGTTGCCTTTCAAAGGTGATACTGATGTTTTCATATCCGTATATTTCTTGGTATTCTACAAAACTAAAAGAGACACTAATATATTTTTAATCGAAAAATACATTTGAGGATGTTTGAGGAGTATTTGTAATTACAAAAATACTGTTTTTTGTTTAAAGATTCGAAATGTACTAGTTTGATCAGCATTGGGTTCTTCTAAAGTTGTTAAGATTACATTGACCTTCTATTACGCAATATTGTCTTCTGACCTTGGGAATTTTTGCTACTTATTCTTTCGAGTCCTGTCATAGCAGTTTGCACGTCTGCATGTGACCTCTGTCACAAGGTAGTTCCCTACAACAAGAGCAAATACATTTTATTAAGAAATTCATTTTGAAAGATACACTTGTGGTCGTCATGGTTTCCAGAAAAAATCAACGATTGTCACCATATGCTGAGAGAGAAATTGACAGAAGACGTCAAAAGTCGCCCACTTGGCGGGAATTTTACATATGTAACCGATAACATGTTTTATTTTGAAAAATATTAAATTAGTTTGTTTTCTATTTTGTTTATTGATAAAAATGTCTCAATTTAAAATATCTATGTTTACTTTATATGAATAAATTAAAAATTAAATATTTCTAAAGAATATGTTATAATTTATTATTAGAAAATAATATAATCACTTAAAAGAAAGAAATATTTATGAACAATAAAAATGAGGTATTTATTTAGCATTAAAAACTCCTATTAACTACACACAACAAACTCACTACACAAACTCACCTGTTATTTTTTATGAAAATAATTATTTTTTATTGAAAGAGTGTTGATCTCGAAATAGAAAATGTATAAGTTTCAAATTTCTCCACGTAAGTATTGTCAAGATGTAATTGTTTTAACGCTACAGCTTCAAAACGATTTATCTTATGAAAAGGATATGAGTCGAAAAATCGTATTATACAAAATGACACCCAATAGTTTATTATAGTAACTTTTAGTATAGGAAATTTTCATAACTCGTTTAAGCACATATACATTATAAAGTTATAAATTGTCATCAAATTTCCATGTGAAACAGTTATACATATTTTATATATCGTGGGTGTGGTGAGCCCACACTTGTAGTTATTTACTATAAGAAACTATCCACCTAAAAAACACTACCCGAATCGGGTAGTGTCACGCTTACCCCTACAGGCTCGCCGAAAGGGAAATAGCTTAATGATATACATATATAGTAGACCAGACAATGATATCTTTAATTTGTTTTATAAACTTTTCTGTATAAAACAAATGCATACCTTGGTGATGTGACTTTCAGTCCTTCTAAAATTTTCAAATTGTCTGGAATTCGCTCAGCTAATTAACAAAAAAGGTGCTTTGGGAACTCAAACGCTCGAGTTTCTATTTCTATCCCCTGCTCTCTTGTAACAAGAGAGTTCTTGGACTTAGTCAAAGCTTGATAATATTCAAGGCCAAAACCTAATTGTTCAAGTATGAAGCAAGCTAACTGATTATCATGTGCTTTGATCACGGCATGTATTCCTTTTCCCACAAAGGATGGTATTATAATCTTTTTGTAATAAATAATACTAGCGTAATAAGATCGTCAACTGCACAGTTAATAGTCAAAATTTTCAATCTGAAAAATCTTATTGATTTAATAAAAATATCAAATCAAAAAATAAAATTTTGTTTTGAATTCTTAACGACTCTTCCAGACTTTATTAATAAGGTTAGTATTTATAACGCTACGTTTCGATATCGGACCGCTGGCCTCATCAGGTAATTATCTATAAATCGTTACAATTATCGTTAAAAACAACAACGCATGTGAATGACATAAAAATATGACATGATCTCCTTACCTAGTTGTTAGTTACAATTTTGGAGACGCAGGGGATTAAAATACTTGTTGGATGTGAAATTAGTCAATATTTGTCAAATTTGATTGTCAGTGTTGGAACTGGAATGGAATCTTTGGTATTAATAATTATTATAAGAACATTTTTCTATTTATATCTAGTTTTATTTGTAAATATTATGTTACCTTAATGTGGAGGTTAGGATGAGTTTCAATAACATTATGTGCTTTAGATTTATAATTATGTGTTTTTTTATATTGTTCACTGATCATTATAATCCAGCATACAACAGAATTTTTGAAATTTTTTGATAACCCTTATAAAAAAATATTACAAAAAATTATTTCACAATTATCTTCATTAAAAACAAATAATGTTTTGCAACATCTAAAAACATCATACCATTGGTTCTGGATCTCAAAAACAATTCAAAAAAATATTTACTCTAGTCGTATCATATACACATCTATATCTCTCTACGTTAAGCTTGTGTTTATCTCCTAGGCTTAAATGTGTGTAAGGCGAAATGGCCACAAAGTCCGTCAGTGGACGTCAAAGTCCGTCAGGGCTTTCCGCCAAAATTATCTTGTACGAGAAATATTTCTATTACTAACGCCCGAATGTTTCTCGATATCATTTGAGGGTTGGTGGAAAACCCCTCCTGCAGCCGCAGGACGGTCCCATCCGCCAAGCATCTGTCAGAAGTCAGCCACCCCTTATCGGCCTTAAGTCCGGTGGTTCGGGTTCTATATGTGGAAGAATTCGCGCCTAAGGATACGGTCTAACGGCGGGAAGGAAGGAAGGAAGTGAGGAGAAGTGACGACAGCGAGGCAGACCAGCGGAGCGTGGGATCCTCGGTCTCTCTCTTCACCGCAGAGACACCCATTCAAATTTTCACGCATTAGTGTCTCTGTCTTTCCCCAAATTTTCGTAGGCGACACCCCCCCGGCGGTGATTGACACGCCGAGTACGCTTCTCGATCAGTACAACCTGTAAGCTCGAGGTGTCGATAGCCGTGCGGATTCAAGGTGCCCGTAACATCACTTTATTCGAGGTAGGACTCAAATCGTCCTTTTTTTTGTGTGTGATTCAGCCAGGTTTTCTTCTCTAGTCGCTTTCTTTTATTTTATCATTACCGGATCGTTTAGTAACCCCTTGGCTGGATCACAATGACTAGTGACTAAGTGTAAAATAATGGAGTACCGGCCTTTGATTCTCTTGTTGCTTCGTATTGCGTGCGTATTTTCCTCCTTATGGCCAGTGGTATATAGCATTCCCGCCATTTGTCTTCAGTGAGTGACCCCTCTCAACCTTTTATTTTTTATTTTTGCTGTTGTTATAACCTGCCGACCTTTCGCAATATTCCCCCTTACTTTTTCTTTTGATTGCTTACCCCCCCCCCCCCCCCCTTTTCTTGTCTGTACTCAGTTATAACTTGTTTTTTTTTATTCGTTTTATGTAATACTTATGCGATTTTTATTAGACGTTGACATGTTACTTTCGATAAACCTTCCCTCCTAATTTTGATTTAAAAGATTTATATAAAATGTTTCATAGTGTCCTTATTATCACTCGACTCCAATATCTTCAGTATTTATAATGTTGACCTGACATCTGGCTTCCCCCCCCCCCCGTTTTGTTATCTTTCCGTCCTATTACGTACTGTACATAATTTCTAGTTTATATTTCTTTCGGCATTCTATCGTATTATATTATGTGTTTTCCTTTTAACGACTCTTACCCCTTTTCTTTGTTTGGAATAATGCTGACAGGTTCCCTTTTTTTTAATTGTCTTTGAGATTCACCTATAACTGGGTCCTTACGGATACTTTTTAACTGCTTGTTGATTGATTTATTTCTTTTGTCACCTATTTGGTCGCTGTGTTTTCGCTATTTATCGCAATAAGTTATTCTCTCGCATGGTTTTAATTATATTTTGTTGTTCTCTCGGCATCTTAAAAGTGCGATTTTATTCGATGTCTAATGTTATACTACTTGCTTTTCATTGTTATTATTATTACACGTATATTTGACTAAAGATGATCTTGCTAAACTTTATTTAACGATCCCAACCTCTACTTAACAACTGAGCTAGTCAATCCTAAGGGATTTTCGGGACTTTATTTTACTATTATCGTTATCGTTTGTTATCGCTATTTTTCTTGTTGTTCCCGTTAAATTGTCTTTATGAAGACTGGCGCCCGAAGGTATGTACGTATATTTTATTTATCCCTTGTGCAGGGCCTAAAAGGACCCTTATTTATTACGAACAAACGGGCCCTGTCACAATTTGGCGCCCAACGTGGGGGGCTTTCCATTTATTTTGGAAAGCAAAGTTGGTCCTATGAGTTAGCAAGATTGTTATTGATGTATTGATGATGTTATTGCTACGATTTAAACGTAGATATCACCAGCGTCAACGATTAAATCAGATAGCAAGCTTTAAATGTTCGATGTGCTCGCAAATCCTTATTACATATTTTACAATAAGCTTCGTTGAAATATTTTTTTCATCAGCCTTGTTATTCAGCCAAATTATAAAAAAGGTTTTAAACCATTTATTTGATTAATTTATAAGCAGCATGTAATAAGCAGGGCATTGTTTTAAAAATATGCAATTAAATTCAATTACCTTTAGCTCAAGGCATCGACTCCCATTTATTTTTATGAATTTGCTGTTTCTCAACGACTTTTCCCTTATTCGTTCACGTTCTGATGGCAAAATCAAAGAGAGAGAAAGAAATATAAACTAAAAGAAACATTCGTCCTTACAATAATTTTCATCATTATTGCGAATTTCGATCACATTCTCCAAATTTTGTGATCGCGTCCTTTACGCTCGCACGTATTGTGTGTGGGATCGTGGACTTTCAGCCTGGATAGCGAGTTGAGTTTGGCGTCTAGAAAGAAGGGACGCATGTATGGGCCTCTTTTAATCAGTGGGATAGGTGCGTGCTACAGAGGGGAAAATGACCCGATTGGATCAGTATCGAACGGAGATTCGAGGCTTGCAGATGTTGTCGCCCGCCAGCGTGCTGGCAATTTTTAAATCATAACAAACTTTCCTTTCTCGCGACATTTTAAATAATGTTAGAAAATAGGTCTAGTTATAAAATTGATTAAAGTCTGCTGTAATTTTTGATATTTTTAATGTTTTTATCAATAAATCGGTTGGCAGAGGTTCGACGAGGTAAGACAGAATCGGTATTTTCGCGCTCCCAAGAACATCCGCCAATCACTAATTTTCATAAGACGTAGACTTTAATTTTAAATAATTGGTTCTCCGTAGCACAGAGAAGGGCCAATCAGTTTCTTGTTCCTCCATCTTTTCGCAATTTGCGACCTTAGATATTTTCAATCCCTACTACAGCACATGAGTCCAATCGGGATCTCGCGTTCCCTCTTTCGCGCTCTCTAACCAATAATCTGCGAGGAATCCCCCGAAAGGAACCCTCGTTGGGGGCTCAAGTATAAATACGGTTCGTTTTGCGCGACTCGATGTCATTTTTTCGCCAATCAAGCTGGACCTCGTTTCGTCGACGCTGTTATCTGCTGAACGTACGCTAGCCCGTGCTGAGCCACGGTGGCTTATACAGTCTCGGCTCTGCCTCGCCTCGGCGGTCTCCAATACCAACGCACTTCTCAATAACCTGGAGTATCTTAATTTGATCAACCACCACCTGAATATTCCTGAAATATTCACACCTACGCAAGAATATTCTGGGAATACCCCAATCGACGGTTCATAACCTAGGAGTCAAACATGTTCGCTACCTATCATAGGACAATAAAAAGTCATCAAACATGAATATATGCACCATTTAATTAAATTTGCTTCCTCCAAAAAGCGCAGTTATCGAACTGGTGACGCGCCGCACGAGTGCTCACGGTGCACCTTAAAGTGTGCTCAACGGGGACCATTTCCCCCTACCTCCAGTACTACGAACACCTCGGGACCGTTGAGTGATTTTATTGCGGTCACCAGTGATTCCAAAGGAGTGTTCGTTCCCCCTCCCCTCATTTTCGATTCTGTGTGTGCCTTAACTTTGTTCACAGGAATTCTCACTTTTCGGGCCTCCCATGGAGTCGGGCAATTCGGTAAAGCCCCGAATGTGCCGCCCTGGCTACCAAACGAAGGATTGCCGAAGAAGCATCGTCTTCAAGGGACGAGGACTATCCCATTCCGGGATCCCCCATCAAAAATTTCAGTGCCACGAAGGATTACGCCTCCGACGAATTAAGTGAAGTGTATGAAAGTTTGAAAGGCCCTTCGCGCCCACACGCATTCGAAAAACTTAGTGACGGAACCCCAGATCCGCCACCTGTCAACTCACCAGAGGATCGCGCATCTGGAGGGAGTAGTGTCCCTTGCCTACAATAAAACGGAAAAATCGGCCGAATCCGCGCAAACGCTTTGCGGTGAAACGAAAATTGGCCCTAGCAGCCCAAGCTTCAACTTTCCGGGTGTTCATATACCAATTCCCCTCCCGTATTACCGTAGGCCGAGGTCCGACTTACTCATCGAAGTTGAGAATCCCGACTATGTGGAGGAAAGTGACAATTCGCCCTCCGTTCCACCGTTGGAACCTGCCGACTTTCCCGATGTCTCCAGCGTGTGTCAAAACGACTCCCCCACGCTCTCGGACCTCGACGAAGTGCACATAAACTCATTTAACGATCTCGCCGAGTACCTCTTAAAGAATTGCCCACAAGTCTCCGGTGAGAATAACCGTATCGTCCCGCAGAAAGGACCCAGTGAACACTCGCCCACAACAGGTTCGCCCAGACCCTCCGCGATCGAAGAATATGATCCAGAATTTCCCGGCTTTGAACGATCCCCGCGGCAGTCCGCGTACTCAGTAGAAACCGAGAATATCTCGGACTCAGAAGACATTTTGTCCCTCTGTGCTTCACCCCGTAGATTCACACCTGAAAGGGAGAAACCGCGCATTACAGGTGATATCCGGCATTCTCCCCATGTGAACGTGCTGAACTCAGAAGAACCCAACTCAAGTGAAGAAGGGAGGGGAGTTCTCCGCCAGGAACGTCGCACGGAGTCCCACGGAACTATCAATCACTCTCGTGGCGCTTCCACTTCGTCCTTGGTGCCCTCTCGCATCGAAAGTAATTTCGGTCATCCAGCAGCTGCATCATCCGTTTTCTTCGAGTAATCTGGTTCACGCTACAAATCTGGCGACCCAGAAGCAAAATTTTAACGCCGACGACGTTTAGCTCCGGTGAGACCCTCACGCCCGGAACCTTTAGTCCGGTCCGTGATCATACGGCCCGCAGACGGAAACGATAACGCCCACCGGAAGTCAACGAGAAATAAGAAGATGAGGATGTGAGACCCGCAGCCGCAGGAGTTTCACGTTCTTCGAGCACCACATAGGTGCCACCATTCAAAAAATAATCCGCCCTTCTCAGGGCTAAGTGCCAAATATCAAGGCTAATCGGCCCTTTTTAGGGCAACCAAACGAATTTAACGAGGAATGTGTTCTAAACAAAAGCATGATTTTCGGGACCCCTAAATAAATAAATATCCACTAAATTTAGATATTTATTCCAATTCACCCCTGTAGGTGTGCCTTTTTTCTTCTCTTCAAATTGAACGTCCACTGTCCCCCTCAGTTATTAAATAAAAATAGACTGAAAGATTGGACCACTACATTTTCTGGCGCCCAACGTTGGGCAGTCTCTTTTAAAGACGGTTGCTACTAGATAGTGGCACTAACCTCAACGACCATTGTCTATGCTCTTTATCAGTAATGACCTCTCGGACTCCTGTACATTCTCGGACGCTGTGAAATCGAGTCATTCCGAGTCCATCCGCTTCCGGGAGTGGAAATCAACACCCGGTGGTGCCTGACGATTACACCCCCCGGCGTAGATCTACTTCCGATCTCTTCGTCGGTAGGACCACGTCCCAGAATCTGCAAGAAAATCGGGTCCCTGATCAGGAACCGATAGAAAATCAAGAAAATCGGGTTCCTAATCAGGGACCGTTAAAAAACCAGGAGATTAGTGTCCTTAATCAAGGACCCAACTTAATAGCCGAGAATCAGATTCCTGACTTCGAACCGGTTTTGAACCAACAGCATCCAACTCCAAATCAGGTTTTGATCGGAAACAACCACGTTTGCCAATCTTGAGGTTCCACAGTTTTTTAACATGGAAAATAACGATCGACAAGTTAGAGATCCACTCCCTCATGGACAAAATCCTCCAATTTCAAATCCTTGGATTGCAAATCCGGGTATTGCAAATCCACAAACTGCAAATCCTCAAATTGCAAATCATTGGATTGCAAACCCACAAATTGCAAATTTTCAAATCGCAAATCCTCAAATTGCAAATTATGATATCGCAAATCCTCGAATAGCAAATCCGGGTATTGCAAATACACCAATTTCAAATCCACATCAACATGGCCAGGTTCCTTTCTTTGAAAATCCTCAACTGTAACAACAGTTGCCACAAAATGGGTTTCAGTTTCCAAGGAATAATCGACCCGAACCAAATGTTTACCCACAAAATCCATTCGCCAATGTAATGGGTCTTCTGCAGGGATTACCGCAGGTTGCTGGTCCTATACCTCCAGAATTCCATGAAACAGATGTTGAGAATCCTGTATGGTTCCTGGAAGAGATGGGAGAATATGTTGCTGCTATTCGGGCCCCTGTTAATATTCAAACTCGCCTTGCTGGTCGATCTTTACAAGGGGAAGCTTCACGCTGGTGGAAAACCTACAAAACTTTAGCTTTCACCTGGGACCACTTCCGAGAGATACTCTTACAGCGATTTAATAGTCCTAGTATGCTCGGACGCTTACTCACCCTCCTCTATTCGCAAAAGCAAGGAGATAAGGAACCGGCTAGTGTTTTCTTGCAAAAGAAAATACAATTGCATCAGCGACTGCGACGTAACGAGCCTGAGGAGGCGATGGTCTCAGCTTTTTTCATCATCAGGAACGTTTGCCGATCTTCTTGCGCTGGCAATCAACTCCGAAGGCGACGAAACAGACCTCGGCAAATCGTATTCGCGTAAACCGGAAACGAAAATTTTGCCCCGGAAAGCGGAAGGTGGCTCCAGCAACTTACCTAGGTGCTGGCATTGCCCCGAATACCATCTCAACCGGGACTGCTCTGTGTTAAAGAAAAAGATTGTTGAAAGAAAGGAAAAGGATCCGAATTCGGAAAACTGGAGAAAGGCGGCCAAGCCGCCCGCCGGATACAATCAACAGTAAGCGTGAGAACAGCTGCGAGGACCAGGAGAAAATTACTTTGAGTCTTCGTACAGTTCAATGATCACGGTATTGAAGCTCTTTTTGATTCAGCATCAACTGATAATTTCGTACATCCGCGTTATTTATCAGAAGAGAAAATTCGGAATTTAAAACCTAGTTTAGAGGATGCCGATGTAGCCATTGATGACGTAACAATGCACTTGATAGGCGAGTTAGTCGCTGAATTCTCCGTCGAAGGCTGCGTCATAAAAACGACCTTTCTGGTTAGCTACGAGATTAGAGACCCTATGATTTTAGGAGATCTCTGGATTTGAGAACAGTAAGTTATTTATAATAAGCCCCAGGGACCGCCTATCAGTGCGTCGAGTCATCGACTGTAGCCAAATACAAAGAGATCTACCAACAGAATTTGTCAATCAATTTCAGTCAATTCTGCATCAAAGATATCACGCATTTCATAAGGGAGGACACCTGAATAAGACGCGTTCTATCAATCATAAAATTATTTTGACAACTGACAGACCGATCAGGCAACGTCCTTACCCCTACTCACAAGAGAAAAAGAGGATCATCGAGGAGCAAATTCAGGAAATGCTTGAGCAACGAATCATCGAACCATGCG